>BQNB010018738.1:0-67853 GCA_026074375.1 Tanacetum coccineum | reverse complement strand
CACTTCTTCTTCGCAAGACGAACTTGTCTTGTTATGACGTCTAATTCAATATCATACGACTTTGTATCTAAATCTGAAATTGATGAATATTCCGAATTTGCCATCACTGGTGAGGTCATTTGGAAAAAAGAATTTGATGACGTACCATCCGGATAGCTCGAAGGCCTCCCCTTCAAGCACACTCGCGACCTACTCCCGAAGACACTTAGAAAATTTCGAAATGTTTCTAGTGGCGTAAAATTCGTAGCAGTAAAAAAGTCAAAAATTGATTAAAAAAAAGTCGAAACCCTCCCTACTCTCTCTCTTGGCGATTTTTTGAAGATCTACTAAACCCTAATCGGTTTTTACACTTAATTGACTGATTCCTTTGCTTTTCTTCTTTAAATCGTTTGTTCCTGACCTTATTTTGTTCAAATCGTTTTGTATTTATCTAATAAGTTTGTGGAATTGTCATCTTATCAATTTTAATCATTCAGATTAAATTGATAGGATTAAATTGATAGGTTGTGGTTCGACTAAACTGACTTTGGGTAAATACAAATTGGTTGATTTCTTCCAACGCACCATTAATTATTTATATTACTTTTGTCTCGACGACCGTGCACTATTATTATTCTATTATTTGTTGATTTAATTAGGATTTCATCTTCTGATCAGCAGCAACTAATCCATTATTGTTTCTTCTGCGCTTAAATCCAACCTTAAATATCTAGTGTAACACCCTTAAATTGGGTCGCAGCGGAATAATAAGTCCGGAAGCGTTACCTGAGAACGACCTCTAAAAGAGTCGTTTAAAAATACGATACATTGGATTTATTAAAATTGTTTGATACAAAACACAACGGCTTAAATTGTTCAACATTTAATAACAAGTATTTTAGATCAAAACAAATATCCCTAGATGTAATGACTTTAAATTTTTAGTGCATGACTCCCCAAAAGAGTATCCTTAATGTATCTTTAGCACATCGTGCCTCATTAACCTTAGAAAACATGCTTTAAAACGTCAACAAGAAGTTGGTAAATTCATAGGTTTATGTAAAAATAATGTAAGACCACAAGATTTCCCCGTGTGATTATGCAACCTGTACACCCATCACAAAATGTATTTACGTTTACCTAAGTTCATGACAATGAAGCTCGACATGTATGAATGCAATATAAATATTGCCACATTGCCTGTGATGATGTTCAACCCTAAACATCCCAAATCCGACATGGTATACATCCGTTGGTTCACTCCGTGACACCAGTGAGAGCTACTCACCCGGATGGGGATGTCAATCCCAAATAGATCTATTTATAACATTCGCGCTCACACAAAGTAATTGACAGTTCATGATAATGGGCACAGTGGGTTATCGCTACTTAGGCAAACACGTAATCATGATAAAATGTACACTTGCGTCCAATTTGTAAAACAATGCATGTTTCTCACCCCAAAAGTTGTAAATCATTGATATAGTAAAACATGGGGCTATGAACTCACCTTAGTGAATAGTGTTGATAATATGAATCAAGTAAGTGAGTCGACAAGCGAAATCCGAACGCAACCTAATTAAATGTAGGTCGTATGAGTACAATGT
Organism: Tanacetum coccineum; assembly: GCA_026074375.1. NCBI lineage: Eukaryota > Viridiplantae > Streptophyta > Magnoliopsida > Asterales > Asteraceae > Tanacetum > Tanacetum coccineum. Next base: position 66,267 of record BQNB010018738.1, on the reverse strand, counting down.
ACTTAATAGTACTACATCACAAGTTATATAGTTACACCACCACCTAATAGTCTTTGTTTAGTTTTAAATGTCAAAACAATGTTTAAACCGTACTTTATTGAATAAAGGTGTTTGTATTTGTATCCGTAAAATAAAGTGTGGTTTTCGTCTCATAATTGATTGCTTGTTAATAATACATGTTTTAATATTATTATTGATTATATAATGATATTATATAATTGGTTTAATTGTTTTTATGAAATAGTGCACAAAAGTAAAAATAGTGCATACGGTCTTATAAACCTTATATCTTTATCGTTTAAACTCTGTTTTTCACGTTATTTATATCCATGGCTCCGTATTAAGAAAATATATCAAAATATTATATTTATAATATTTATGCCCCTGATGAACAGTAGTTTTAATTGTTTTTATAAAATTATATAAAACTACTTTTATATAATTAATCGTCGTAACCTTCCAAAAGTCATAACTTACTCATATTTAATCCGTTTCGCTTGTTCTTTATATGTATGGATTCGTATTTGAAAAGTCTATCAAATTCTATATTTATGATATGGTTTGGTACTGTTATGAAGAGTAACAGTAAGTGAAAGTTTATAAAAATACTTTTTATAACTTTAATTATTGAAATCGTATTTTAATCGTATCTCGTTCGTTTTAATTCGGTTTTTAGAGATTCCTATGTCCGTAATTAAAAGCTCTTTTATGAAAATTATTTCCCAACAGTATATTGTCGTGAACAGTAACGTATTTTTATAAATTTACTTTTATAAAAATACTTTTTAACTTAAACTTGTAAATAACGTATCACTTTCATTTTAAATCCGTTTTTCGAGTTTCTTACATGTTTGGATTCGTCATGAAAAGTAATATATTTATAAAATATCTCCCTTAATATATCAGATCTGAAACAGTGAATATTTTTATAAAATAACTTTTATAAAAATACTTTTATATATTTAATTATTGTAAACTTAAAAATGTCATATCTCCTTCGTTATTGCTCGGTTTTTCAAGTTTCTTATATGCTTACGATCCTTGTGATAAGTACTAATTAAATAAAATATAAAATATATATGTTTATACACGAATTCAAACAGTAGGTAATTAAGTTTGTACCTAATTATCTTTATATACTTTTCATTTTATTAAACTATTACAAGTCCTCTAACTTATGAAATGACATAACTTGATATATCTTAGTCCTTTATAATGTGTCCATACTACTTGTCCATGAGTAAGTGTCCTCAAAATCATTTGTTCATAACTTTTGTAATTAAAACTTTCAACACAAAATAATTCATAAACTAACCACATAAATTATTTAACACTTATATAAATTGTATACCTTCATTTTAAGTATTATTTCACTAATGTACATATAAGATTTTAAATTATAATGTCCTTGTAATATCTCATAATTTCATGAAAATAAGCTAGGTGGTGATTAACATATATAAGCAAGCATGTACATAATTTAATGAATAAATGGAATGTTTAAACTTTAAATAAACCTTATAGATGAGTAGTAGGATGATGAACACAAGCTTATACTTAAGCTTAAACCCAATGAATCAACCACAAGATTAAACCCTAATTAGAAAAATCCTAATTATGTTTCTTGTATGCTTCTTGTTAAACCACAAACCCAAGCTTCCAATGCACTTGAATGATCTTAAATATACTTAGAATGAATACTTGTATGCTTGAATATGAAAATTATATGAAACACTAAATAAATAAGGGTGAGCCATGGGTTATAGATGGAAATGGAGAGAGTTTTGTGGCTTGGTGAATTGCTTGGAGTATGTAAATGAATGCTAGTATGTATGACCTTCCTTTTATAGCAAGTTGGAAACCTTAAACCATCTAAAACCAAACCATGGGATGTAGTGGTTTCAAGTACAAGTGTAAGGAGGCTTCTCCTCCTCCTTAGGCATGTACATGGCTGAAATTGGTGTTTAGGGTACATGTGATGTGCCAATTTATGGAAACTTATGATGAAAGTACTAGTTGTGGGGTTTAAGAAAGTATACAAGTGGGTTTTGATTTAATTATCAAGTGTATGTGTATGTATCCAGCCTAAGTGGCTAATAAGTGATAAAGTGAGTTAATTTTTTTATATTGGGTATAATTGTGGGTATTGGTTTGAGTATAGATAGGTATAGGTGCTTTCGGGTATGCCCGAATGTAATTTATTGCGAAACGTAAGCGTTTTACGTAACCAATAAAAATAAATTATAAAAAGTTATAAATTATACTCTTAATAATCATATAACACTTGCTTGATGTAAACTTTTATTTGTTTGGTGTCCGTTTACGTTGAATGATGATTTTTAGTTTTCGCGATTTAACTATACAATAATAATTAAAAACGAACGCGTAAAACTCTAAAAATAAATAATGAAATAAATGAAGTCGTAAATGACTTGAAAATGTGAAATGTTACACAAATGCCATATTATGAGAGCTTGAGTTTGAGTTTGAGCTTGATGTTACAGTTCTTTTGACCTCTTGTTCAACAATCTTGAAGTTGTTGTAGAGATCATCAATGCTCATTGTGTCAAGATCTGATTTATTCCTCCAGACCACTACATGATGAGTGTTCCATTCAGAAGGCAGACTTCTCAAAAATTTTAAGTTGATATCTTCTTGAGAGATGTTTTCACCCAAGATGGCCAACTGGCTAACAATTTTCTATAGCCTGTTAAAAATAGAGTCAAGTGACTATGTACTTGGAGCATTGAAGTTCTCATACATATGCTTTAGAAGTGTCTTTTAAGTCTTCCTTATCGCATCATTACCACCAAATCTTGTTTGTATGTCATCAAACAAAGTCTTGGCATCCTTGTATTGACTGAATGTCAGTTGATGTTCATTGGGAAGTGCCATAGGCTGCAATCCATATTCTTCTTTCTCTCTTTTACATAATTTTTGCCCTTTTGAGCCTTTTTCTTCAGTAGTTAACAGGACCCCTTAGTCAAATCCCATTGGAAGTAGAAGTGATACACTACTCCCACCCAAGTACCATCATTTTTGTATTGCCTCGTCTGTATCGTCTCTCGGTTTGCGCTTCGTTTGGTGTTGAAAGAGTTCCCCATATTCTCTCCATGACATTCCTCACTAGATCACATTAGTCTTGAACTTGAATGCAAATTGCTCTTATTCTAGTCCCGCCACCTCATATCATATTCACCTTGTTTTGACTATACCAAAAACCCTAAACCCCTAACCACTAAACCCTATACCAAAAACCCTAAACCCCTAACCACTAAAATCTATACCAAAAACTCTAAACCCCTAACAACTAAACCCTATACCAAAAACCATAAACCCCTAACCACTAGGTATAATATCACAAGTAATATATACATAAACTTTAAAATATATACTAAAAACCTTAAACCCTTAACCATTAAACCAAATACCTAAAACCCTAAACCTTAAACCCCTAACCACTAGGTATAATATCACAAGTGATGTATATATAAAATTTAAAACCTATACCAAAAACCCTAAACCCATAACCACTAAAGCTCATACCCAAAACCCTAAACCCAGAACTAACTTAAGATTTTGAGGACACATGTATTGCCTTTGTGTTCTTTGAATAGTTGTTTTTCTACTAATGTTTGTTCGTCTAAAAAGTTTGGAATAAATGCTGTCAATTCATATGGGTCTTTGAACATAGAGTCATTTGCTGAAAAGATGAGAAAGGGTGTGGAGGATAGAGAGCTTCAAATGAGCTATGTGCCTCAGTTCGTTTCTAAACAAGAAAATGGGACTCGTAGAATTGATATCTCAGTTGAAGACATTAAAAAGGGCGCTGAAGCTTGTTACTTACAGCTTTATGGTTATTTTGTTGGCACTTCCATGGACTATCGTGTTGTCAATGCTAATTTGAGTATAATGTAGAGGGTGTATGGTATTGATGGAATCACTAAAACTAATTCAGTGGTCTTTTATTTTAAGTTCAAAAATGAAGAGGGGATGAAAGCAGTTTTGGAAAGTGGCCCTTGGATGGTAAATAACGTCCCATTAGTTTTAAATATATGGGAACCTGGTATTTGGTTGGAAAAGGTTGAGCCGAGTACTATTCCCATTTGGGTATGTGTCTACAACATCCCTATGGAGTTATGTAATGGAAATGGCATTGGGAAAATAATCAGTGGAATTGGCAAGCCAATGTTAATGGATAAGATGATGAAAGAGCGATGTTTAAAGAAGTCAGGTAAGCTTGATTTTGCTCGTGTCCTTGTTGAGGTTAATGCTGAAGAGGAATTGCCTCATGTTCTTGAAATTGCTTATCCCGCTATTGGTAATAGGCCTGCGGGAGTGGGTAAGTTGGATGTAAAGTACCAATGGCAACCACCACTATGTACTCATTGTAAGTCTTTTGGTCACTCAACTGTTGCTTGCAAGGTGAGGCCTAGAACTGAAAGTGAGATTGCTGCTAAAACTCTTAAGGATGCTGTTAAGGAGTCTTTCAATGATCCTGGTTCTAAATCTTTGGATGGTGAAAGTAATGATGGTTTTGTTACAGTTGGTAGGAGGAATAAGCCTGTTAAAGATCAAATGAAGCCAATTAGAAAGAATGATCAAAGTAGAAATTTTAGTCATTTGGGAGCTCAAAATAGAGGTATGCAGAGCAATTTTAGGCAAGGTTTTGGTAATTTTAGATAGAATTTTAGAAGACAAGGCCCCATTAAGCAAAATAAGTTTGATGCAGTCCAAGGTAAGAATCTTATAAAGCAGCAGAGTCAAAATGGTGGCAATGTTAATGTTAGGAAGTTTAATGGTAATTTTGTGGATAAAAATAGTTCTGGTGGTAAGAATTCTACACAAAATAAGTCTAATGGTTCTTTTGTGGATAAACCAAAGCTCGCATCTGCATATAATCAAGATTTTAGGCGAAGAGTGCTAGTGAGAGGTTCTGGGTCTAAGGGTTCTTATATGAATTCGCATAATGAAGGAGTACATGTTACAAATGCTTTTCAAGCTTTAGATGACCAAGAGATGATTTATACGGAGAAGTGTTGTGAGTCCCAATGAATAGATCTTAGCTTGTTAAAGCTTAGTTAACTTGAATAAATCCAAACTAACTATGTGAGAAACTATGATTATGAATACTATAAGTTATGTCGAATCTAACTTGTAATACTAAGAAGAACAATGTAAACAAAACTTTGAATATATATTGATTGCAAATATTCTGCCTAGGTTACAGAATAACTAACTATGAAAACTTATGTGTGTTTCTATTGCTTGTTGATATCTCTAACTATGACGTAGGGTTCCTTTTATACACTAAGGAAAACCCTAATGAGCTTATAAAACGCGTCAAGTGATCATGCATATCCATTCCTAATATAACTCATGCATATCACTTTAACAGTACTAACTATATAACTAACAGTACTAACTATACTGGCAGTACTAACAATGTACTGGCAGTACTAACTAACTATAACTAGCAGTACTAACATACTTAGTCATTTTTCTTGAATAAGCTTAAGCAGTACAAAATTGTATTGGCAGTACTAACTTCTGTGTTGATAGTACTAAGTATGTAGACATTTAATTCCCAACAATCCTCCCCTAAACTTGTGATTTGCCTTTAAATCTCAAGTTTCTTCTGTATTTAATCTTCTAGACTACACTGTTGAGGATTCTTCTAAACATTCTTCTACTTTTGTACTTGTGACCTTATAAACCTTAGAAGTTTAAATGCCATCTCATTTTCATGATCAACCTCTAGTTTTCTGCTTAACATCTTTGATAGCATTTCTTGAGTAAGTGGATACTTCTTCTCTATCATCATGTGAATGGCAATTCCATTGTCCATCAACAAAAGATGAATTCCATATGAATCAAATAGTCTTTAGCTTATCAAATTGTATTCATGTTGATGCCTCCAGACTTCATCTTCTTCATCAGGTTGAAATAAGATCTTCAGGTCTCCCCATAACATCAAGTCATATCCTTCTGGTCTTGATGTTGCATACCTTTCTTCTACTAGTCTGTGTAGATCCATTACATCCCGTCTGTCAAAATCATCAAGCATCTCACTGAGAATCTTGTAGTTCTTTGAACCTCCATCTACTCTGATGATTTGATAATACATAAAGTTTTCTGTCAGAACATGAGTCTTCCAATCAACTATTGGATACTTAGTAGCCAAAGAATCAATATCCATAGCAAATTCTTCTCTTGGAACCAGATCTAAATAGGCTTTAAGTTCTTCCTTCTCCTTCTCATATTTTGTCTTCTGTCTTGTGGCACTTTGATCACTTTGCTTTTCACTTGCTCTTTTCCTGGCAAGTGTTTTCTTCCTGCTTCCTCCAGCTTTCTTTTTGCTACCTTTTTCCTTGTCTTCAGAATCCATGGGTACAAAAGATTGATTCTGATCCCATACTCTTTCAAATATAGGTCGGATTTCTTCATAACTCATTCCCTTGAAGTGACTCATCTTGAATCCTCCCTGATTCTTCAAATATATGCACATTTTCTTCCTAACTTCAGCTACAGAGTATGGTCTATTCAGCTGAGCATGGTATCTTAACACTGCAGGATCACTCCAATCAATGACATGAGCTTGATCATCTTTAGCTACAACTCTTTCTTGTCCTGCTTTATTAATCTCTTCATGTAGCTGTCTAGCTATTTCAGCATCCCTTGCAATCCTCTGAGTCTCTTCTTCATTAAGTTGTTCTTGCAACCTTACAGCTTCTTCATGCCCAAGTCTTTCTTGCTCTAGTTGCTTCTTTGTCTTCTTCTCAGGCTCAGGCTCTGTCATAATTCCTTTACCCTTATCTTTTTTCTTTTCAGCACTCCTTCTGATATACACTAAGTTCTCAGCAGCAGTACTAACTTCAGCAGTAGTAACTGCTATATTAGCAGTACTAACTTCACTAGCACCCTTTTCACCACTTCCAATGTCTTCCACAAGCTCAGTAGGCTGTTCTTCCTCTAGGATTATCTCAGTATCAGCACTATTATTCTCTTTAATCTCTGCATCTGCATCCTGAAACCAAGTCATTCCTTCATCTTGTACCAAAGAGATATTTGGATCTTCATCAATGTCAGAGATCTTCCTCCCCTGTTTGGAAGAATCCTCTGGAGCATCTTCATCCTCTGAAACAACAATCCTTGCTCTTCTCCTGGCTTTGGTTATTTTAACAATCTTTTCCAACTTCTTCACTCTAAGGATGAGCTTTGTAAGAGCAGTACTATATGTCTGTTTTGTCTGCTTCAATTCAGATTCCAAACCTTCAACCTTCTTAGACAAAGAGGTACACAGATCCGTTAATTCATTAAGTGATAAACTACCCTCATTATGTACAAGTGAGTGAACACTATGGAGAGGTGATTCATGGGGCATTAGAACAGCCTCCTCTGCATTAGGTGTGGGTTGAGTGTTTGGTGGTTGTGAGGTTGATAGGGTACTGACTGGTGTATGTTGAGGTGATAATGATAGTGAAGATGTTATTCTGGATGGAGAAGACTCAGGTGCAGTGAGCATAGTTAGAAAAAGTGGAATGTCTACCTCAGAATAACCCTTTGAAATCCTTTTCATGTTGCTAAAGAGTTTTTAAGTAAGAGTATGAGCAACATAGGTTCTGGTGTGGGGTCCTAGCAGTCTTCTTTGTTTGTTGAAACAGATTTAGAGAAATCTTAGGTACATCAAAAACTTGTGTGGGTTTTCCAGATTCTTAATCATAGCATCAAAAATTAGTTTTGAGAAATTGTAAGTCCTGTTTGTGGCCAAGAAAATTATAGCAGTTGCTATATTGCTACTAAACTGCTCCCAAGCAGTTTTCTTAGGGCTTAAACAGTGGAGGATAGTATGAATTAGAAACCTCCACTGAGGATAAAAATGACCCTTTTGAAAAGTAAGTTTATCAGAATCTGTCACATACCTCATTAGAGCAAGTTTCTCAAATATCTCTGAATTGGGTAGAGTAGTAATACCACCATTGTCCTCTAACTTTAGATGTCTTCTTAGAGAGGCTTCAGTAATAGTCTTTACTTGTCTATCAATTGTAGCAGTTAGTTCTACCTCTTCATTAGCACTTGTTCTAGCAGTAGTTGTTCTCCAAAATTACTTAATAAAGGAAACATATATTGTTGGATTCTCTGTGAGGGCATACTGGATGTGACTAGCATTCAGAAAATCAATGATCTGATGAAACCCTTCACTTCCTTCAGACTTCTGTAAGTAGGCCACCATGTTATGCTTGTCGCAAAACTCCAAATTAGCCATGTAATTAAGAAAATATTGAATAAACTTCTGGGATGAGCTCATTTATGTGAGTATGAAAGCTTGGAAAAGTTAATTAAGATTATATTGAGACCACTTACGGTAATTTGACCCACTGAATGAAATTTGATCTTATATTGAAGAAATCTTACTAATTTATAGAAAGATCATGAATTTCCAATTAGTCAAACCCTATAGACTATGTTGTTGGCGGAAATATCTCAACGACTATATTAAAATAAGGAAATTCTGTTATGCCTCAAACAGTACTAACGGTAATGTAGCAGTACTAAGTTTAGCCTAACAATACTAACTTTAAGCCTAGCCGTATTAACTTTTCCCAGCAGTATAAAGATATGCCTGGCAGTACAAACTTAATACTAGCAGTATTAAGTTTATGCCTAGCAGTATAAACACCGATGCTATTCCAACAAGCATTTCCATCATAAACTTAGATTCTCACAAACTCTCTTTCTGTTTTTCATCTCACTATATCTCTCATTTCTTTTTCTTACTAAAACTCTCTTATCTGTTTTTCATACACACATCTCTCTTTCTATTTTTAAACTCACTGAATCTCTCATTTCTTTTGACTCACCATATCACTCTTTCTGTTTTTATATCATAAATCTCTCTATTCTTTTGAACTCACCAATGCAGACAGTTTTGTACAATGTGCCATCAATTCCATTAGTTACATACTGTCCTCCCCACTTCTAAATGTGTTAACTTTTGAGAGAGGTAGATCATTGGACGATTTAGATGTAGTCCCAAACCAAGTTTGAGCATCTACACCCCTCCCCTCCCCCCAATATGGTATCTTGGCACCTGGGACCACTACCTGAACCAATTCCCTAAGAACATGGCTCATTAAGTGTTGCCATGGATTGGGTCTTAGGTTATGTTACCACTTTCCTGCTCTGCTTCTAAGCTAGAAGCAGTAGTGGCAGCCCTTTCCATTATGTCACCCAACTCCTTATGGACAGCCTCATCACCAACCTTTATAGAGGGACTACCAGACTGAGGTATCTTAGTGTCCCGACCTCTTTTTCCTAGCAGTACAAATTATACTTAGCAGTATTAATATTTGCCATAATAGTTTTAACTCTGTCTTTAATAATTATACAACAACATGCCTCTATTCATCACAAGCATACTAGAAAAGACTAGATAGACATGTGAGAATTCATGAGGATCCATATTTATGTATAACCCATGAATAGAAGTTAAGAACTGTTAAACCTCCCCTCAACCAATGTAGCTACAAATTAAGCATACCAATGCTTGCCACCAGAAAATTAAATCTGCTTACATCAAAGGCTTTAGTGAGAAGATCTGCAACATTATTGAAACCCCTCCTCAGTTGTGCTCAAAAGCACAGTTTGCCCAAAAATGTTCAATGAGAGAGAATAAATATGGTTTGACATTCAGTAAGGGTATAGTAGATGTCACTTGAAGTGAGAAAATTAATGATTTCATGAAATCCCTTACTGTCTTCTAACTTTACTAAGTATTCCACCATATTTTGTTTGTCACAGAACTCCAAATTCGCCATTTGATGAATAAAAAGTTGATTAAGTATATGGGATTTGGTCGTGAGAGAGAGTGTAAGGTTTTAGTAGAGGTAATTGAAATATGAGAGAGTTTTTAAAGATTGTAATTGGACCGACTAAAAAGATTTGAACTTATCTTGAAGAAATCTTATGATTTTATAGAAAGATCACGAATTCTCCAATTAGTCAAACCCTAATAATTAGGTAGTTGGCGGAAATATCTCAACGGCTCTTTAATTGATGAAATTCTGTTATGCTACCAACAGTACTAACGGTCACCTAGCAGTACTAAGTTTGGTCTAGCAGTACTAACTTGAAGCCTAACAGTAGTAACTCCGTCCAGCAGTAGTAAGATATACCTAGCAGTACTAACTTAATACTGGCATTATTAAGTTGATGCCAAGCAGTATTAACTCTAATCTTGATCCAACAAACATTTTTATCACCAATGTAGATTCTCACATTCTCTCCTTCTGTTTTTATGCTCACACATTATCTCTCAATTATGTTTCTCACCAATGCACTCTTTCTGTTTTTTTCCACTACTGCTCATTTTTCTGTTTTTTAAACTAACCATTCTCTCTATTCTTTTTCCCTCACAAACTCAACAATTAGTGACAACGTGCCATCAATTCCATAAGTTGCATACTGTCCTCCCCACTTCTAAATGTGTTAACTTTTGAGAGAGGTGGATCATTAAACTGTTTAGATATAGTCTCAAACCTAGTTTGAGCATCTACATCCCCCAATACGGTATCTTGGCACCTAGGACCACTACCTGAACCAATTTCCTAAGAACTTGGCTCATTAAGTGTTGCCATGGATTGGGTCTTAATTTATGTTACCACTGTCCTGCTCTGCTTCTAAGCTAGAAGCAGTAGTGGCAGCCCTTTCCATTCTGTCACCCAACTCCTTATGGACAGCCTCATCACCAACCTTTTTCAGGGGGACCACTAGACTGAGGTATCTTGGTGTCCCGGCCTCTTTTTGATTTGCCTAGGTGTTTGACACATCACACACTTGAGCTTGATATTACATGTCTTGTCATTAATTTTTGACTGCATATTGACAACATAATCCTCCCCTCAATTCAATACCAGAAACTCAATATGCTTATCCTGCAAATGTTAGTCCAAAACCAAAAAGACACACTCCAAAGTCTTTTCTTGTTTAGCAGTTTTAATTATGACTAACAGTTTTAACCAACAGTCTTAAGTATAACTAGCAGTATTAATTATACTTAGCGCAATTAACATTTACCTTAGCAGTTTTAAACTTTGTCTTTAATAATTATACAACAACATGCCTCTATTGATTACAAGCACACTAGAAAAGACTAGATAGACATGTGAGAATTCACGAGGATCCATATTTACGCATAATCCATGATTAAAAGTTAAGAACTGTTAAGCCTCAGAGATTGAGTAATCTAATGCTAGCAATTAGAAAGTTAAACCTGCTAGCATCAAAAGCTTTAGTGAGAAGATCTGCAACATTTTGGTCTGTGTGAATCTTGAACACTTGTATCAACTTCTTCTCATATGAATGTCTGATAAAATGGTGCCTTATCTCTATGTGCTTGGTTTTGGAGTGAGACATTGGATTCCTCACAATACAGATTGTACTTTCATTATCAATGTAGATTTTGGTGTTTATGAAATTGAATCCATAGTCAAGCATCTGATTTTGGATCCATAACACTTGTCCACAGCAGTTAGCAGCATCAACATATTATGCTTCAGTTGTTGAGTTGACTACTATAGTTTGCTTCTTACATTTCCATGAAATCAATCTCTTACCAAGAAATTGACAACTTCCTGTTGATATTTCCTGTCAAGACAATCACAGCATAGTCACTATCAGAAAAAGCTTCCAAGTCAAATGGTGAATCTCTAGGATACCAACGACCCAATTTATGTTGGCCTTTTAAGTATCTAAAGATCCTCTTTACAGCATTAAAGTGTGAAGTTTTTGGGGTAACTTGGAACCGTGCACAAGCATAAACAGTAAACATAATGTCTGGTCTAGAAGCTGTTAAGTACATCAATGATCCAATCATTAATCTATATAAGTGTACATCCACATCCTCAGCTTCTTCATCTTTTACCAATGCCTTGTTTGTCTCTATTAGAGTGCTTGCTGTCTTTACAGAGGCAAAATCAAACTTTTTTAAAATCTCAGCCACATATTTATCTTGGTTGATAAATATCCCATCACTCTTCTGTTTAACCTGAAGTCCCAAAAAGAAAGAAAGTTCTCCTATAGAACTCAAGCATTATCAATAATAATGGGAATACACATTATATTCTTTTATATTCCCATTACTATTGCCTTTCCCTTTACCTAAAATGAACCAAGCACCCCCTAAGTATGTAGACATTTAATTCCCAACAAGTGTGTTGAAGAGGCTACGGAGGAAGAGTATAAGAATGAAATTTGGACAAAGTTAAAACAAGATGTTATCAATGTTATGGAATCTGGTGCTTATCCGTCTATAGAACTTATAGGAGAATGGTCCCTTTCTCAAATGGACTACTACTATAATAATTGTCATAAGTATGGATTGGACCCCTCATTTGAAGAAGATGATGTTGCTACTGAGGATGGTGGTATAGCAAATGAAATGAGACATGAAGATGTTGATTCAGAAGCCCTTTGTATTGATAATGACGGGGCTAAACTTGGTGATGTTTCCAATGTTTAAATCATTTTTCTGGAATGTAAGGGGTCTAAACAACTCCCCTAATAAAAAACAAGTGATTGATTTGCTTCATGATGGTAATTTTAGCTTATGTGGCCTGCTTGAAACTAAAGTTAAAAGACAGAATTTGCAAAAAGTTTGTTCTACTGTTTTGGGTAGGTGGCAGCGGGTTGCCAATAATGCTTCTTGTTCAAATGGCACGGGAATTATCGTGGGTTGGGATCCTAACTCAGTTAGAGTTATGGTTATTAGTCAATCCTCTCAGTTAATGAACCTGTATGTTGAGTCTATTAACGGGCAACATAGTTTTTTTGTTCTTTTATTTATGCCCATACAAAGTCTAGTGGTAGAAAGGCGCTATGGAAGATTTAATTTGTCACAGTTTACTCATCAAAGATAAGCCATGGTTGTTGATGGGTGATTTCAATGTGATTTTGGATCCTTCAAAACGGTCTGCTGGATCTTCTTCTTTTATGTCAGATATGGAAGATTTTAGGGACTGTTTGGGTGAGATTGGTGTGGAGGATTTAGTTATGTCTGGTCTTAAATTTACATGGAACAAAAGCCCGGGGAAGACTGATGGTTTACTTAAAAAGTTGGATAGGGTCATGAGTAATTTGGATTTTATGGAGAAATTTGTTAATGCGAATGCTCTGTTTCTCCCATTTGTAGCTTCTGACCATACTCCAGTTGTAGTGGAGATTCCAATGATTTCAAGAGCTAAGCCGAGGCCATTTAAGTTTGTTAATTTTTTGGCTAACAAGACGGAATTTTTACCTATTATCAAAGAAGTTTGGGATAGGAAGATTATTGGGCATGCTATGTTTTCAGTTGTTTCCAAGCTGAAATTGTTGAAGAAGCCGTTGAGAAAGCTTAAGTATGCTCAGGGTGATTTAGCTCGTAAGGTTACAGTTTTAAAACAAGAGTTAGAAAGGGTTCAGGCCAATATGGTTAATGATTCTCATAATGCTAATTTAAGAACTAAGGAGATGGACTGTTTGAAAGCATATAATGATGCCGTCAGGGATGAAGAGTTGATGTTAAAGCAAAGAGCCAAAGTAGAATGGTTGAGCGAAGGAGATTTTAATACTAAGTTCTTTCACAAGACCATTAAAGAGAAGCTAAACAGGAACAGAGTTGAGAATGTTGAAGATATGAATGGTGTATTGTTTTCCTGTACAAAAAGTAGGGTGTTTCAGTTTTGTTAACATTTTCAAACTGCTTGGCAATAAGCATATGTTGAGCAATTTTTGATCCGTCCACTTTATTCATTAAGAAGTTATCTCTTGAAGATGCTGATTTCATGGTGAGACCTGTAACGAGAGAAGAGATTAAGCAGGTCATTTTTGGGATGAATGATGAAAAGGCTCTAGGACCTGATGGTTTTTCTTTTAAGTTTTTCAAATCAGCTTGGCCAATTGTAGGGAATGAAGTTTGTATGGCTATCTTCGATTTTTTTTAAGAATGGTAAGTTGTTGAAGGAAGTAAATGCTACAATTATCGCTTTAGTGCCTAAATCTCAAACTCCTAAAAAAGTTTTAGATTTTAGGCCGATATCGTGTTGTAATGTGTTGTACAAGGCTATTTTGAAGATTATTGCTAATAGGATTAAAGGTTTTCTAGGGAAGCTTGTTGACGAATGCCAGAATGCGTTTATCCCGTCAAGGCAGATTAGTAATAATATTCTCTTAACTCAAGAACTCATGAGAAATTATCACAGGGAACGGGGTCCGAATAAAGTTGCTTTCAAGATCGATATCCATAAAGTGTATGATTCTGTGGAATGGGAATTTATGAAGCAGTGTTTGGTTCATTTTGGTTTCCACAAGAATATGATCTCATGGATTATGAGTTGTTTGTTGTCTCCGTCTTTTACTGTAAATGTAAATGGCGATCATGAAGGATATTTTAAGGGGATGAGATGTTTGAGGCAGGGTGACCCGTTATCCCCCTATTTATTTACCTTGGTTATGGAAGTTTTCTCGTTAATGGTTAGAAGGAAAATTGATGAAGACGGGGATTTTAAGTACCATTGGAGATGTGACAGATTGAAGCTTACTCATCTCAGTTTTGCGGATGACCTTATGGTTTTCTCGAAAGCTGATGTTCACTCGGTGGAAATCTTGAGTAATGCATTAAAGGAGTTTAGTGGTGTTTCTGGTCTGGTCCCTAATTTGGATAAAAGCTCGGTGTTTTTTGGTAATGTCCCGGAGCATTTGAAGGCTAGAATTTTGAATATCCTTCCTCTTGCGGTTGGTGTTTTACCTGTGAGGTATCTTGGTCTCCCCCTTATCTCTTCTAGACTCTATAAGCACCATTGTAGTAGCTTGTTAGATAAGGTTAAGAAAAGGCTTCTAAATTGGAAAAACAAGTCGCTGTCTTTTGTTGGTCGTTTACAGCTTATAAAATCTGTTGTTAGCTCAATTCAAGTTTATTGGTCTTCGGCGTTTGTTCTTCCAAAAGCTGTTAATGCTGAGATTGAGCAGCTGATGAGGGGATTCCTCTGGTCTCATGGTGTTCTGCTCAAGGGTCAAGCTAAGGTCAGTTGGAAAGATGTGTGTGTTATGAAGATTCAGGGGGTCTTGGTATTAAGTCGTTGTATACTTGGAATATTTCCCTCATAGCTAAGCACGTTTGGAACATTGTCTCGAAGGACTCATTATGGGTAAAATGGGTTAATTCCTACAGGTTGGTAGATAGGTGTTCTAATGAAAGAAATTTTTGGGATATTCCGGAGTTGAATGATGTGTGTTGGAGTTGGAGGAAAATTCTTCAGTGTAGGGATGCTTTAAGGAATCATATTGTCTATCGTATTGGTGATGGTTCTATGGTTTCTACTTGGTTTGATAACTGGTTGTTCTTTGGTCCTTTATCTCAGTTTATCACCAAACGAGATATTTTTGAAGCAGGATTATCTTTAAATTGTAAGGTTTGTGATTTAGTGGAGAATAATTAGTGGAAGTGGCCTGAATTATAGAGAAATAAGTTCCCGTTCCTGTTTCATCTCCCCCCTCCGTTGTTGATTAATGGGAAGAAGGACAAAGTTTTTTGGAAATCTAATGATGGTAAGCTGGGTCAGTTTTCTGTCAAGTCTGCTTGGTCTGATCTTACTGTGTCTAAGCCTGTGGTCCCTTGGTACAAGATGGTTTGGTTCAGTCAAAACATCCCTAGGCACGCTTTCATTTTTTGGCTTGCTATTAATCGACGTTTGAAGACGCAAGATAGGATTGCTTCATGGCAAGGTATTTCTAATCTTAAATGTGATCTGTGTAATAAGGTTCAAGAAACTCATAATCATTTGTTTTTTTATTGTGAGTTTTCCGTTAAAGTCTGGTGTCATTTTAAAGAGATGGTCAGGTTGCAGTTTGCTCCTAATTCCTTGTCTGAGATTGTACCTTATGTTTGTGGGAGACCTCTGAATAAGTCTGTTTGGAGTATATCTCAAAGACTTGTTATTGGTGCATTGGTTTATTTTATTTGGCAAGAGCGAAATTTGAGATTCTTTCAGCAAAAGAATAGAACCTTTAGTGACCTGTGTGGAATTATAAAAGAAAATGTGAGACTTAGATTGCTTAGTTTGAAGATTAGAGGGTCAAGACAAGCTAAGGAGGCTGCTGGGATTTGGGATTTTGGTGTGGTGAATTGTAATGGTGGAAAAAATGTTAAGTTTTGTCTTAATGGGTAATAATTTGTGCTCTTCTGGTGTTTTGGGGGATACAGACTGTTTGGTAGAAAGTATTTGTAGGGTGTTTGGTCGTATGGGTAACATTTTTGGTAGGAGGGAGTTATATATTTCATTTGGCCTTTCACACAATTGGTGCCCTGGTTCAAGTGCTATATGGTCTTTTGTTATTATTTGGACTAGGCTTGATGGGAGGATGTCATTTATTCTTTCGTGGATTGGAGCAGACAAGAGTGTGGGCCGGATTTTTCCTATATTGAAGACTAAAGATATTTTGGAGGTTTATGGTCATTTTCCTTTTAGCCATTGTTTTTATTTTCGTAGTCTTTTTTGTTGTTAGTTAGTTTATGTGTTGGTACTTATAAGCTAGGTTCTTTATTACGTATATTTCCAAAGCATGTTTTGGGCATGTCATTTGAGATTGCTTATATGGGACCCAAACCGAATCGACCGATTTAATCCCGTGTCCCGACTCGAAACCGAGTTAGGCCGAGTTAATCCGGTTTGTGTGGTTTTCTTTGTGCGATCCCGACTCATCCCGAGTCCCGAACCGAACCGAGTCCCGACATCGTGGAAAACCCATCCCGAGTCCCGACCCGAGTAAGGTCGGTTTGTGTCGGTCGGTGTCGGTTTCGGTCGGTTTGTGTCGGTTTTCGGTTGTCGGTCGGTTTTGCTCACCCCTACTTATAAGCTAGTTTCTTTATTACGCATATTTCCAAAGCATGTTTTGGGCATGTCATTTGAGATTGCTTATATGGGTATGTCCATATAAGTTGTTTGTATTTTTGTGTGCCTAATATATTTGCCGGGATGGTCCCTTTTCCCAAAAAAACCCTAAACCCCTAACCACTAGGTATAATATCACAAATGATGTATACATAAACCACTAAACCCTACCAAAAACTCTAAACACCTAACCACTAAACCCTAATCACTAAGGCAAAAACCTCTATACCAAATATTCCTAAACCTTAACGGACTTACTCTATACCAACACCTAAACCTAACCATAGATATAATTCAACAAGTGACGATACATTAATTCTAAAATATATATCGAAAACCCTAAACCCTAACCTAAAACTTATATCCAAAAACCCTACACCCCTAACCACTAGGTATAATATCACAAGTGATGTATAAATAATATTTAAAACCTATACCAAAAACCTAAACCTATCACTAAAACTCTATACAAAAAATCCAAACCTTAACCACTAAACTTATACTAAAAAAACTCAAACCGTTACCATTAAACCTAAACACTAACCATTAAATCCAATACCAAATCTAAACATAACCGCTAAAACCTTATACCCTAAACTCATCCATAACCACTAAAACCTATACCAAAAACCCTAAACCCCAACCACTAAACCCTATACCAAAAACCTTAAACCCCTAACCACTAGGTATAATATCACAAATGAAATATACATAAAACTTTAAAATCTATTCCAAAAACCCTACACCCCTAACCATTAAACTCTAAACCCCTAACCGTTAGGTATAATATCACAACTGATATATACATTAACTTTAAAATATATACCAAAAATCCTAAACCGCTAACCATTAAACCCTATGCCAAAAACCCTAAATACCTAACCACTAGGTATAATATCACAAGTAGGGGTGTCAAAAAAGCCGACCCGACCCGAACCCGACCCGACCCTAGTCGGGTCACTCGGGTCAAAAATCTTATTCGGGTCAATCGGGTCAACCTGACTAATTCGAGTTCTAAATAGGGTCGGGTATCGGGTTGAAATGTTTTGGCTAACTCAGGTTCGGGTCAACCTGATTGACCCGAATAAAGATTTTTTTTATTTTTTTCAATATGAATTTATAGATTTTCTATTAAAAAGATTTAAAAAAAGAATATTTTTTGTCATTTTACTTAAATTCGGGTTGACCCGACCCGAGTTTACCCGAACTCGAGTTGACCCGACCCAAAGTGACCCGAACCCGAGTAACCCGAGTTCAAATAGGGTCGGGTTCGGGTATGGTTTTTTTGAGTCTTGACCCGAATTGACCCGACCCGAGTGACCCGAACCCGACCGACCCGACCTGATTCACACCCATAATCACAAGTAATATATACATAAACTTTAAAATATTTACCAAAAACCCTAAACCCTATACCAAAAATCCTAAACCCCTAACCACTAGGTATAATATCACAAGTAATATATACTAAACCTTTACAGAAAACTAAACTTAACCACTAAACCTATACAAAAGACATAAAACACCTAAACACTAACCTATTACAAAAACCCAAAACCCCTAACCCCTAAACCTATGTCAATACCTAAACCCTCTCCTTAACCACTAATCCTGATACCTAAAAACTCTAAACCCCTAACACTAAACCTATCTCCAAAAACCCTAAACCCTACCACTAAGTATAAATATCACAAAGTGTCTTCATACATAAAACTTTAAAAATATACCAAAAACCCTAAACCCCTGGACACTACCCTATACCAAAACTAAACCTTCAAAACTATCGTGTAATATCACAAGTGATATATATACATAAACTTTAAAATCTATACCCTAAAACCCTAAACCCCTAACCACTAAACCCTATACCAAAACCCTAAACCTAACCACTAAACCCTATACCAATACCTTTATAAAGTAAGATTCACCGTGGCTTAACATTATTACCCTGAATTGTAGTTATCACATTGATAAATAATAATATAATATTTCATGTGATAAGTAATATAATGCTGACATTAGTATGGTATTCACATAGATCATGAATATCACATGTGATAAAGCAATATAATGTGGCACTAACTGTGGTTATTTTTAAAATTTTCGCATGTATCAATGTTATGTTCATTGTGGATTATTATACTGTTAGTAGGATTAATATGGTTAAAACATAGTTTTGTGAGAAAATAGTGTTTTAATTTAATTTTCACAAATTATGTTTGATATATGGTTAGAATGATAAAGATGTTTATTTTTTAATGTCAAACATGATGAACCATTTAATGTTTTACATAAATACTTACGTCATTTCATCGAACTATGTTGAGGTTCGAACATACAATATGTTATCTCACAATTTGATACTTGGTAAGTTTGATGATAAAAAATAAATTTTTTTGATATTCAACAACTTCTATAAATAAACTGTTTTGCTTTTGAGGTCCAAAAATTATGTATAATAAATGGTTAGAAAGCTAATGATATATATTTTTCAATGCTAAAAACGATGAGTCAGTTGAAGTCTCACACAAATATTTATACCCGTTTTACGAAAGCATGTGAAGTGTTCTAACTTACAGATTGGTGTAATATCACACGTGATATACCAATTCAAAATACTACACCGCGCAAAAAAAACAAAATATACAAAAAAAAAAAACAAAAAAATAGTTTGTCGAAAGTATATGAAAGTGCCCATTTATTGAAAGATAATTTATCGATCGTCACGTGGTGTTATTGAGGTATCTTAATCGTTTGTGATTTTTGCGATATGTAATTTTTTAAAAATAAGGGTCGAAAGTGTGTTTTATTATAAATACACAATATGTTAGAAAGTGGGTGGTGGATTGTTTTTTAGGTTAAATTTATCATTAAATATAAATTAAATTTAGATAATCCTCATCATTTGAGCAAATCAAATGGAGATTTGGTCTTGTGATAGTGATGGAGAATAATGTTATCTATATCAGCTTTTCTTTCTATGTATTTTAATTGCCTAATTGGTGTTTAAGGATTCATTTAATAGTGATGGCATATGGTCGTCATCGAAATTGTAGATTTATACTAAGCCGCCTTCTTTTTTTTTCTTTTTAATGTTTTTAACTTCTAGTTTTAGAGGGTGTTTGTTATTGCGTTTATATGCAAATTATTTAATTATTTCAGTTTAAAAACGTTATTATCTTGTTAGTGGTGTTTGGATAGTCAACATGAATAATTGATTATCTACGATTAACGTCTCTCAAAACGCCGTTTTTAAAAAGTAAATGCATCCTTGCTTTTTGTAAACGCAAGTCAAATTTTTGAAAGAATTACAAAACTGCCCTTCAAATATTAATTTCTTCCGCCAAGTGTACCTTTGTCATTTTATATTTAATATATATGAATATCTATCTTTGTCATTTTACTCATTAGGTAATTGGATAATCTAATTTGTCAAACACTCAAACAACTGATTATCTGATTATTGCGTTATCATACAACATAATCAAATCCAAACACTAAATTTTAAAATCACGTTTTGTAACAGCTGATTATCTGATTATCCGTTTTCAAAACGAATAATCTATTTTCAATAATCAATCCCAAACACCCTCTTAAAAGGACCTACTTCATAGTGTTAATCTACGAGACTGTCATGGTCTTTTGTGTAGTTTCAATTACTTTTCATCAACAGATTTCAACCATGCAGTTGTAATGTGGACTGATTGGATCGACGTAGAACCAAGATCCGGTCGACGTACGAGATCCAACACATCATAATGAAAATATAGAATCTTTTATAAATGTCATGTGTACAATGGAGGTGTTAAATTGGCATAAATAGATCGAGATAGGTGATTAGGCTGTGGTTCAAAAAGTCAAGCATCAGGTGACTATCGTACAATTAAACGTATGTTGACTTTTTTTATTTTTGTTTATATTTTACTTGAACATCAAATGATAAAACAAAGTATAAATAAAGCTGAACGGAATGGAGGGTGGGGCTTCACCCCAGTGAGACCATTACCACCATCACCTCTCACGCTTGAGGTAAAAAAAAAGGTGAAAGGTGCTTATCACTTGATTACCGTGCATTTTTTTTGTTTTTAATACTTTTTATTTGGTTTGTGAGTGTATATGCGGTATTTAGTGATGTATATTTTTATAAAGTGAGTATTTTAATGAAAAGTGAAAGGAATGTGACCAAAACCGGTGAAAGGTGAAGGAGAGTGAGAAGAAGTGAGAAGAGAGAAAAACTGACGTAACACTAATGTGGAAAATGAGAGAGTGTGATTACTCCAATCAGCCTAAGAGCATGGGCAATGAGAAAAGCCTTCAAAGATTTTTTATTATTCTACAAAGTCATTTTTGATGGTTTTTGCCATTGCACTAAAAGCTTTTTGGGAAATCTTTTCACAAAAGCTTGACAAACTATAAGTCTTTCAAAGAAGTTGTAGTCATTAAATGAAATTTGCATTAAATGTTTTAAATGCTAAAAACTTTCGGCAAAGCTCGCATTGGGGATGCTCTAAGGCTATGATTGTGATTTAGACATGTACGTCCAGGATGATAGGAGTTGCACTACCCACTATTGTCCTGTAACTAAGAAAACCCAAGGCTACACTTATCGGTCATCGCAAAATACTTTTCACCAGACATATTAACGTCACATCAGTTTTTTCTCTCTTACTTTTAACCCTCACTCTCTCTCACAATTCACTATTATCAGTCACTGGAACTCTCACCGAACAAACCATTTTTTTATTAAAAACTAAAAGTTTTATTATTTATAAATTAAAAATGTTACATAAATAATTAAATAATAAACACACCAAATTAAAAACGTAAAAACTACATAGATAAATAAAAAACGTAAACTAAAATCTATTTTGTTGACATATTTTGTTAGTAAAAATGATAATGAGAGTAGAGAGTATATAATTTGAAGTTGCGTTAAAAATATGAAGTTTAAGAGATATTTATGGGTAAAAGCCATAAATTACCAACGTACTTTTCAAAATTTTTCGACTTGAACCATTTACTTTTTTATTAGCACCGAAACCCACGTACTTTCAAATTTTTAACCGACTTGAACAAAACGTTTGTACCGTTAGTTATTATGTGGTAACGTTAGTCTATTTAGCTAACGATCGCTTTGCATCGTTAGTCCTTTAACAATAATTTTCTTTATATGATTTTTTACGTTTTCGCTCGTTTTTTACGTTTTTGTCTTCGTTTTTGTCATTTTTGCGATCTTCGTTGGTTTTTTCGTTTTGTATGTTTTTTTTTGCGTTTCGCACTGTTCTTTTCGTTTTGCCGTTTTTTACATTTTTGTCCGGTTTCTTACGCTTTCGTAGTTTTATTACGTCTTCGTCGACGTGTTCGTTTTCACCGTTTTTTTCGATTTCCGTTGTTTTTTTAGTTTTCGTATGTCTTTTTTGCGTTTTCCGCAGTTTTTGACCTTTTCGCCGTTTTTTTCGTTTTCGTCGGTTATTAACTTTCGTAATTTTCTTGCAGACTTTGTACCTATTAGGTTTGAGAAGGATAAAAGAATGATTGAGAAGATGAATAAGAAAGCATCTGGTGTAGATGGGGAGGAGGTTATTGAAGAACCTGACAGTACTAAAGTTGAAGTCGAGAAAGAAGGAAATACGAAGAGTTCCAGAAAAAGGCTAGGCAAAAGACTTAAGATGAAAGCTACAAAGAAGTCTAAAAGGCAAAAGACAGACTCTGATCTTGAAGAGGAAGAGCAACTAAAAGCTTTTTTGATGATAGTTCCTGATGAAGTGGGAGAAATTAATTATGAACTTCTAGACAAGAGGTATCCAATTATTGACTAGGAGTCTAAATTTTATCATACTGATAGATATGGAAAACCTCATGACTATTACAGAGTTTTTAGAGCTAATGGAAGTTCAAGATATATCAAGACTTTTACTGAAATGGTTTCAAGGTTTGATAGATTAGACTTCATTGAGTTACATAGTCTAGTGCTGAAGAGATTTGATACATCAACTCCAGAAGGAATTGATCTAATTCTTTGAGGTAGTTTAAGGACTATGTTTGAGGAAAATGCACAAGATGATCTTTGGAAAAACCAAGAGGAAAGGATTCTTAAGAGTTGGAATTTCTATGATAACTGTGGAGTTCATATCTTGGTGCTAGAATATGGAACTGAGTTTTACATGCTACTAGAAAGAATGTATCTACTTACAAAGGAAACTCTTAAGAGGATGTTGGCTTTAAGATTGATAGTTGAATTTGAAAGTAAAGCTAGTTTCGATTTACTTAGATTCATTCAAAGCAAATTGATGAATCTGGAAGCCATAATGGGAGTGAGAAGAATCTTTAAGTGTTGGTTTTATAACCACACAACAAATGGTCATCAGTTCACCATGTCTAATAGACATCAAGAACTGGCTAGTCTAGAGTAAATGCTTCTGGTAAAGACTTCTCAAATCCGTTAATGGATGATTGATAAGTGTGAAAACACTTATCTGTTTTTATATCGAAATAACCCTTAAAAGATGAAAAATGAATATATTATGCTTGTATATTGTATATTTTGTCTTTTATGATGTGTAGGTACGGATATTACAAGAATCACATGAATAGAGCCAAAAACCCAGACAAAAACGAACAGGAGAACGGAAAGACTACACAAGAGCCGGGTGTTTATCAAGCTAGGGTCAACAAAAGTCAACCATGGTCAACCTTGGTCAACTTATATGAAGACAAACCCTTGAAATTACCAAAAGGACCTTTATTGTTAAATCATTTCACTAAAAGTCCCAAAACCAATTACACCGTTAGTCCTTTGTTAGTCTAAGGGACTAACGGTCGTTAAGTGGTTTATAAAGCTTAGACCTAAACCTTTAACCGAGCCCATTAACAAAACCAAGCCCAATTTCTTTTATAATAAAACCGAGCACAAGTCAACATTACTCGGTCAAACGAAACAAAGAAAAGAAAAGGGCGGGAAAAATTGTTTACTATTCACCCATCGTTCCCAAATTTTACTCTGCATCCAATTAACCACACTTAAATGAAATTAACCTTTCTAGAAGGACGATGACGCATGCAATGACGCCTTTGGGAGCCACGCTGGCAATCCCAAGGCCAATCATTGGCTAATCATGCGTGGAGGACTATCAACGGATGAGATCAAATGATTAGAAGGCATTTATGGATTAAGGGCCAGGATCAGAAGTTAAGGGAGCGTCCAAGGGGCTAGAACCTTCTTCTCTTGCCTATAAAAGGAAGCCTCATCTCACACACAGAAGGAGGATCGAGTGTAGTAGTAGCTTATTAGTCATTTTTAGCTTATTTGTAAACGTTTTAGTGTAATATTTTCCATTTAATGTAATTTTCTTATTAAAAGCTTGTACTCAGTTGTTAAATCAATAAAAGCTCAGTTTTATAATTGTTCAAGTTTAATTCAAGTTTTACTTTAATGCAACTACGGTTTAAATAAGCTCATTTTTACTCTTAAAAGCTCAATAAGCTCTCTGATTCACTAGTAAGCTAGCTATATACTCAGTTAAGCTCTCAAAGCTTAACTGAGCTTATTGATACTCAAAATTCACCCTCAAATATACCACAACTTAATTGGAAGGGAAGCCAGATTTGGATGGGCTTCCAAGACCTTACCAGCTTATCATAGATAAGCTGGAGCTTGTAGATCAGCTTTTAAAAGCATTAATAGCCTTGTTTTGTGCAGAGGCTTTTGTAAGTTTTCATTTTACTTTTTCTAGCTTAAATTTGCTCTTTAGCTTAATACTGCTTATTACCTGCTTATTGTAGTTTAGAATAGCTTATTGTTGCTTATAATAGTTGTTTAATGCTTGTTGTGTTCAGATTTTAGTATAGATTTCATTTTATAAGTCTTTGCTATAAAACAGTCATAAAAACCAAAAATATTAGCATAACTTGTTAGCTTACTGTTCCTGCTTATTTGGTTGTGAAAATTTGTTCACTAGGTCTGTTATAAGCTTGTCATTATCTGGTATTGCTTATCTAAGCCTTGATTCTCAATTTTATTAGCTAAAAATGAGTTTATGCAACTTAAAGGGGTGTTTGGTTCATGGCAGTACTAACTTGAGTTAGTACTGTCCATAACCATTTAGTTCTTTAATTTGATTTTAAATCTCAAAGTAAAGTTAATAAAACAAGGATTTAAAGAATTTGTTAGGATTAATCAAGTTTTTAAAGGTTTATGTGTAGATTGTATGAATCTGAGGTCATAAGCTTAGGTTCATATGCTTTTTGAGCTCAAATCTGTTCTAGTTGCATTTGTTGTTCAATTTGTTTATGTTTTGATGTTTAAAAGATGTTGAAATTAAGTTTTATAGGTCTGCATTTGTGTTTTGTGAATTAGTCATCTTTGTATGATTTGCATCAGCATACAAAAATAGCCAAGAGGCCATTTTCAATTCAAAAATTAAGTAGGTTTAAGTTAGAGTTAGGTCTTAAAACTTAGAGCACAAATAGCTTATAGGTTAAGTTTTTAATGCTTCTTTTCAGACCTAACTCTAGTGCAAACTGTGATTCTTAAAAACTTAACCAATTTAACATTAGAGTTAGAGCTTATTTTAGTTTTTAATGCTTATTTTCATATCTGTTTTAAGGGCTGCAGTTTAGAACTTTTCTTTAAAATTTTTGCAAATAGAGTAAGATGAATAAACAGCTTTTTCAAATGTATTTTTCTTTGCTTAGTTAAATTTCAAACTGCTTTTTGATTGAAGTTTTAAGTAGTTTGTAGGAAAATCTCTCTAGGGGTATAAATCATTAAGCCATAAGGTTCTATTTACTTGCTTAAAATTAAGCTCAAAGTTGCCTTGTTGTCTGTTTTTAAAACAGTTCATCCAAAAGTGCTTATGTGCTTATTTTAGTTTATGGCTTAATTTTCTGCATAAATGTTGTTCATTCTTGCTTATAAGATTAGTTTTAAGATGATTATAGCTTATTTAGCTCAGGCTTTAGCTTTTTAAAGTTTTTTAGCTGATTTAGTTTTGTGAAAAAGCTAAAATCTTTTCAAGTGCAAACTGTGATTCTTAATGCTAAATTTTTGGCTTATTGCTTAGGATTCATAAAAGGTTTCTTTTGAAAAAGTAGTGTAGAATAAGCTGCTTAATATGTTTGTAAAAAAAGTTTTGCGAAAAAAAAAGGAATTAGGGAAGTCATGGATGAGCAAGGCTCGAACCCATGACCTCAACCTAACTCAACCCTTTTATACACACACACCAGACCATCTGTGCCCTTGGGACTTTTACGTCCAAGGGTGCACTCAAAATTTGTTTTAACCATTTTCTAGCTCATTTGTAAAATAAGCACTTCGAGTGTTGTTTTGATTTTTACTATTTTTCGTTTAAGCTATTTCTAAACTAGTAATTTTCCTGCATTCTTTGCATCATTAGCAATTTTTAGGGATTTTTTACAAATTTTAATTCATAGTTTAGTATTTTTCTTACATTTATTTAGTTTAATTTTTTTTTAAAATCATAAAAAATAGAAAAATAATCAAAAAAATAAAATTCTTTTTCTGAAAATTTTCTTTTATTATTTAGAAGATTCAGGAATTAAATTTTCATTTGTAGGTCTTAAATTTCATATACTTGCTCGATTAGTTGCGTTTTTACATTTCCCATTAACATTTTTGTGTTCAATAGCTTAATTGCTTAGTTGTTATCTTTCCTTTACATGTTTTATGTGTTTTTATTTGTAGAATTAGAAAACCAATTCAAAAACTTTGAAACCATTCAAATCATTGTCCAAATAATAACGGGGTTTCAATTCATAATTCTTGGGGTATAAACGACCCGATGAACACTTACCGGTTAACGTACGATATTTGGTGTAGATTTTACTTTTAATCTTTGTCCTCAAGGATTATTAGTGAATTTCTTATACTTTCATATTATACGTATTATTATATATTATATGAGATTCAAACGATCAATTTTTGGCGTCGCTGCCGGGGAATTGTGTTAAGATTCTGTCGTTTGAATTTATCGATCGTGATTTGGAGAACCTTTCGTCTTCGAAAGTTACGTCGTTTAAAAAAATAAAAAAATAATAATAAAATAATAAAAAGTAAAAAATATTTTTTTTTCTTTTTTACTATATGTAGAAGATTAATAAATAAAAAAATAAAAAAATATTTGCTCTTCCGGATTTTTCAATTTTTATTGTGCTCTCTAAAATACTAAAATACACAAGCAATTTAATTCTCTTACTAGAGAATTTGTGAATATCAATTAATAAGTTCCCAATCCAAAGATTCAAAAAGGTAACCGTCTTGTGTCACTTATGAAAAAGACGCACCTCTTTTGTGAAATAAGCTATTAGGAGGGTTGTTCCAAGGAACTACGACCCGAAGGGACAAACGTTTTTAAGGCGATTCGCTCCCACTACGTCCCCCGCTTGCTTGCGAGTTTCACTTAAGGGAGTTACCCTAAGTTTGTTGATTATTCGGTGAAACAAAAATAATTTTTGTGTATATATTTTCTCTCCTCGTTTGTTTTATCGGTTTTATTCGTGTAGTGCATGCGCACTAAAAATTCCCATTATCCAAATAATTCACCTGTAACCATTCCGAGACGTCAAAATAGATGACGTTTTGTACTATCGTTGAAGTTGCACCAATGGCCGAAAATCGAATAATGGAAGAGCTATTCCAAGCACCCACAGAAGGGTATGGAGAAGCTATCGTTATACCAAAAATTAATGTGGATCATTTTGAAATTAAGACAAATTTGCTACAATTAGTTCAAGCTAACCCATTTCATGGTTTTGAGAGGGAAAATCTCCATACTCATATTAACAATTTCAAAAGGATTACCTCGACTTTGAAATTTAGGGATGTGACGAATGATGTGATTAAACTCATGATGTTTCCATATTCACTCGAGGGAGCCGCTAGAGTTTGGTACGATAAAGAACCTTCTAATTCGATCTTGACTTGGGATGATCTCGTAAACAAATTCGTAAACCAATTTTTTCCTCCTTCGAAGACCACCCACCTCAAGAATGAAATATCTCAATTTACTCAAAAATTCGAGGCAACATTTGGAGAGGCATGGGAACAATTTAAGGAAATGCTTAGAGCACGCCTCCACCACGGATTTACGGAGTTAGACCAAATTGATACTTTCTATAATGGTCTAAATGAGAATGATCAAGACTCCTTAAATGTCGCGGCGGGTGGAAATCTTTTGAGTAAGACAACTAGAGAGGCCTTGAACATAATTGAGAATAAGTTAAAAGTTCGTTATTAACGAAACAAACCAAATGTTTTTAGGATGAATACGACTTCTAGGGAAAGTTCTAGTAAGACAGATGAAAGAATTGATAAGCTTGCGGACCAAATTTCGACCTTAGTTGAGATTGGTACTAATAAAGTTGTCACTCCTACTACGGTTAAAGTGGTTGAGGAATCTTGTGTGATTTGTGGTGATGCCCATGCTTACTATAATTATAATGCTACCTGTTGGGAATTATTCATTCCTAACTTAGTACCGCTTGTTATATTAATTAGTACTGTTAGTTGTAATTAGTACTGACAGGACAAAGTGTTAAGTACTGATCAATTAGTTAGTACCATTAGTATAAAGTAGTTAATACCGTTTATGAGATATGCATGAGATATCTTAGGAAAGGATATGCATGATCTTTATACGCGTTTAGTAAAGCCCATTAGGGTTTCCTTAGTCTATAAAAGGAACCCTAGGCATAGTTAGTAGATATAGTTCTATACAGAGTTTGAGACACTGTATCATTACCAGGGTTTGGTCCAGCCTGGCCTTCATCTTGTATACCAGGATTTGGTCTAGCCTGACCTTCGTCTAGAGCACCACTTTTGACTACGGGAGGCACTTCCTCATCTGATTCTGTGTCACTTTCAGTCAAGCCAGCTTAGCTATTAGGGAAATGGATTCGTCATGACCCGAGGGTTCAGTTGGTGCGGAAGTACATCTTTGAAAGATGTATTGTTCAGTTAGGCTCCTTTTCTTTGGAGTTTGAAGATTGAGTAGAACCCGAGCAGCTTGCTCAGCACCGACTTTCTCCTTTCCTTTTCCCTCTACCTCTGGAAGTGGTTGAAACTTTCCAGTATCAGTTTCCCTGAACACCACAGGTGGGAGAGGACCCCGATGTGCACCATGAGCATCCTTCAGACTTTCTTCAATAGCCCTTTGCATATCCGCTTCTAAGTCCCCAAACCCAGGTCTTCAGGTTCAGTCCAATGGAATACCATCATCAAACAAACTCAGTCGACCAGCTGCTGAGAGCTTCTGAAGAGTCCGCTTCATTTACACATTCCCAGCTTTTGCTCGTTTGGTTGGAGGTGTGTTCAATTGGTTTCCTTTGAATGCTTTCGTTTCTTCTCCTTAGGCTTGGTTGGTGCTGGTTGAGGTTTCTTGGTTGCTGCTTTAGGTGCTACGGGTTTAGCTTGCTTGGTTATCTTGGGTTTGGTTGATTTTGCAGGTTTTGGTGCAGGAGAGTCAGGATCACTAACTTCTTCACCAGCAAGATATCTTTGATGTTTGGCTACTTTCTGCAGATAAGCACGTATTAGTCTGACTTCCCTCGGAATGTCATCAGTGATGAGTTCATTCGGAATAGGCATCCCAAAGACTTCCCTTTTGGTTCCCTTAGCACTGAATTTGAGATATCCCAGAATAGGTTCTTCAGTAGGCAAGTGAAGGGGAGACTCTGGTCTTGGATGGAACTTGTGCTTGCGTTGCAGGTGAAAGATAATCAGTTTAGTGAACCTCACACTTGGGATCACAATGAGAGTGGCTTTCTTCTTTCCCTGAGTATGTTGTGCCAGATTCTTTTTGTCTTCCGTGAAGGTATGGATGGATTGAGTGAATTCTTCCCACATCCTTTCCGCATAATCGATATGAGCTCGATTGATGAAGCCCCAAAGAATCTGCATACTCTGGAGCTCTTGGCCCTTTCAACCCAGAAAAAAGTCTTTACTGTAAGCACAGATTAAATGTTGTCGTGAGTGCCCTCCACGGTTGGAACATGTCATTAGTAACGACATTAGATAAGTGTTTGACTTCTTTTAGACTAACCAGACTATTGCCAAAGTTGATAAGGTATCCTGAGTTGAGAGGGGAAGAATAAAGCCTTGTTTGGTTGTTGACTGGCCGTGAATCTGAAGAGCATTCTGAGTGCATCTTTGTAAGGTTGAACATTGCCCTCATCCAGTTGACACTTGTAACCCCGTCGGTTCTGTCATAGCAAATAGTATCCCAGAACTGTTGAATATAGATAGCTGGTATTGTTGAAGAGGCGGTAAACGCTCTGAAGAAGTTGGTATGCTTCAGAATGTCCACCGCAATCCTTGTACGATTGTTGCTTGTGACTTTTCAGCATCCAGATTAACGTTGCTTTTCCTATGGCACTCAATCTAATGCTGAGGCAAGATTTGTTCATCCATATGCGAGTGGGTGGTGCCCCAACAGGTGCTTGTTTAATCGGCCGCTTTAAAACATCAGCCATTATATCTGCACAGTCACATTCACAGAACGATGGACATACAGATAGGAGATGTTAGATGTGAGCTGGTGCTCAGAAGTTAATCAGTTATGGATTATATCTAGGAAAAGGATACCTAGATCATGTTATGGTGAAGGTTCAATATTGACAGACACTTCTGAGGCAACGAAAGTTGACTCTTGTAAGAGAAGACTTAACATAATGACTAAACCAAAAGACCCGATAACAATTTACAAGCAATGAGAGACAAAACGCAAGGGATACGTTACAATAGGCAAAACGCAATCAAAGGAATACTTAGGATTCAAAACGCAATGCAACAAAACGCAATGATTATTTTATTAGAAACCTAGTCAAAACGCAGTACAAGCAAAACGCAATCACACCAATCGCACTAGGCAAAACGTAACAATCAAAAGCATAGCACTATTATATTTAAAATAAGCAAACGCAAACCATTTAAGAATTTTCTCGAAATAGAGGGTTTTATATTTAAATATTTTAAGTGTCTTCTATACAAAATGCAATGACTGCGTTTTGTTCCTGTTAATATTTAATACTCAAAACGCAATAGCATATCAGAGGACAAAACGCAACAAGGATCATACAGACAAAACGCAATCAAGAATTCTACAAGCAAAACGCAACCAAGTTTTCCTTATCAAATCGCAACCAACAACAGTCAAGCAAAACGCAACGAAGAATTTCTAAGCAAACCTCAACCAAGAAATCCTAACCAAAACGCAACAAGAGTCTGAGCAAAACGCAATCAGGGATATCACTCAAAATGCAACCTAGGATATTTTAAGCAAATCGCAACCTAGAAATCCTCAACAAAACGCAACCAAGAAATCCTAAGCAAAACGCAAACAAGAATTCCTAAGCAAAATGCAACCAAGAATTCCTAATCAAGACGCAACCAAGATTTCCTAAGCAAATCGCAAACCATGAATGCTTTTTATACTCAGATTCTAATTCAAAATCAGGGGTTCAAATACTTAGGCGCCTCTTGGAATTACGATCCTTACAATGCCTACTAAACTTACTTATCCCCACCACTGGGTCACCATCAATAACTTTCTAACTCTATTTTGACTTAAAAAGTCAACCCTAAATGCGAAAATCTTAAGGATTGTATTTTAATAATTGGGGAAACTAACATAACATCAACGAGGCATCATTTGGGTATACTAGTGCTATCCCAACAATCTACACATTTACAAACACTCACCTAGTTTTTGATGACGATTGATCACTAAAATCTACATAATACGAGATTTCTAAGCTACGACGTTATAGATATAACATATTAAAATGATGTCGAGCTAAAACCAAGAATTACCTAGGCGAAGAATCACACAAATGATTTCTGGAAGGCAAATCACAATTGTGGTTGTGTTTTAAGTATGAGAGAGAAATATAAAGTTTGACTGGATTTAAGAGTTTTGACCAAGTCAAAACGCAGTGACCTTTTATACTTAATCACAAGTTTCAGTTAATGGCATATTTGGTCCCTCACTTTTTATACCTAGGAACATCTTTTATCAATTGACAGAATTGGCCTTTGGACTTCAAGTTTAATGTCTCATTTTGGTATTATACTTGTTAAGGGTGTTTCCAAGTTGCATATTGACCTTTGGGTCCTTTAAGAGTGCAAGAATAGAAGCAAATAGTTACTTAACACGGTCAAGACCATTATTCTTGACATAACAGCAACTTTGGCAATTGAGTTAACACAAGTTTACTCACCCCCCCCCCCCCCCCCCCCCATCACGAATTAAACCCATTTGATCCAATATCTTTCACCTTATTTGTAATGAATTAGATGCCCGTTAAATGTCATTAAATTTTGTAGTAATACTCTCCCCCTCAATCAATGACCCATTTTCTATTGAAAGAGCTGTAGTCATTGATTGAGTATCAAATATTTATGAAAGCACAAGTCCGATAGATCTTCCACAATAAGATTAAACCACCATGTGACATCCAAATAATTTTCTGAAGAATCATAGACTGAAAAATTAGAAGGATAAAAGAAGACTTATATTTCTAATCAAGAAATAATGTACTGAAGCGTACATTAGATCGAGGATGCATGGATATAAAGTAATCCATGCCCGGGAGAACTTAATCACCCGTTATTAGGAACAGCCGTCTTTTTGGCGACGAGCTTTCCTCATTTTGAAAACCGGGTTGCAGTCCAAATAACTGCAAGCTTTTAGCCTGTTTTGAAAGGTTTGAACTCCGTGCGAGCTTCATTAAAAGGACCTTTTATCTCTTTTTTGTGTGTCATTTATTGAATGACATTTCTAGGTCCGTAAATGTTATCGATAAATGGAAGACATGTTTTGGAAAAAAAAAAAAAAAATTTTGGAGTTTATATTTTCTGATTTTTATGGATTTTTGTGTGTTTTATATTTTTTGTATTTTTTTTTTGATGATGAATATGTACATATTTACATAGGATACTTGAAGCAAATACGTTACTCATCCTTATCAACCTGAAGGCCGTTTTGAGTGTGCTGATTGGCTTCATACTCTTCATGCCAAGCGCGGGAGAATGAAATTCAAACATTCTCTGGGCAGTGCCTTTACGTGAATATATCCGCCAGTTGATGGCCTTTGTCTCACGAATTAACAACTCAACCATCCTTTCTCCACTTGTATCTCTGATGAAAATGATGTCGGATGTCGATGTGTTTAGACCTGGAGTGCTTTGACATTGTTCAGCATAAAGCTAGGCACTATTGTTGTCACAATACAGAGGGATGTGATTTGTA
The DNA here is from genome assembly GCA_026074375.1 of Tanacetum coccineum. Classification (NCBI taxonomy): domain Eukaryota; kingdom Viridiplantae; phylum Streptophyta; class Magnoliopsida; order Asterales; family Asteraceae; genus Tanacetum; species Tanacetum coccineum. Next base: position 33,077 of record BQNB010018738.1, on the reverse strand, counting down.
TGCCAAGCCATAATCCAAATAATTGAGACCGCATCCATAGATTTGGGCACAGGGCAAACCAGACATCGCGATAGTATTCAGTCTATGAGACGAGATGACGTGCTAGTTTGTTTCTTTGTATGACCAGCTAACTAACTTAATCACCAAGGAAACTGGCACTACAGATGGGCTTCTTTGGAGTGTCTTTAACAACCTGCATGATCTGATCTGCCTATGTGTTGTGCTATGGCAGGCAGTGTCTTTCGGATACCAAAGACCTATATTTATGGTTCCTTGGAGATACCGAAAGACCCGTTTAACTGCTTCAAGGTGCTTTTTAGTGGGCTTAGATTGATATCTAGCACACATGCACATAGCAAAAACTAGGTCAGGTCTACTGGCTGTGAGATACATCAGGGATCCAATCATACTGCGATATTGGGTCTGGTCAACAGGGATCCCTGAGAGGTCCTCATCCAGTTTTGTTCGCTCCACCATGGGAGTGTCAACAGGGTCACTTTTATGAAGATCAAATTTCTTTAAAATCTCATTAGCATATTTAGATTGATTTATGAAAATGCCTCTAGGATTCTGAGAAATTTGTAAGCCTAAGAAAAAGGATATTTGACCCATCATCGACATTTGAAATTTAGAGCTCATTTCAGTAGAAAAACGGTCACAGTCTGTGGGATCGGTCGAGGCAAATATTATATCATCAACATATATTTGAACATGAAGAGTGTGTTTGCCTGTTTTCCGAATGAACAAGGTTGGATCGACCACACCCTTGGAGAATCCTTGTGCCAGAAGAAACTTCGACAAAGTGTCATACCACGCCCGGGGTGCCTGCTTTAACCCGTAAAGAGCTTTCTTCAGACGGTAGACATGATGTGGACGATCAGGGTCAACGAAGCCTTCAGGTTGGCTAACATAGACTACTTCTTTAAGCTCGCCATTTAAGAATGCAGTTTTCACGTCCATTTGATAAACTGTCATGTTTTTGCTGGCAGCATTGGCAAGAAATATTCTGATAGCTTCAAGTCTGGCGACCGGGGCGAAGGATTCTTCAAAATCAAGACCTTCTTTCTGACGATATCCTTTCGTTACAAGACGTGCCTTATTTTTCAGCACGTCACCATACTCGTCAAGTTTCACCTTATAAATCCACTTGAGAGCAATAATCATTGCACAGTCTGGAGGTGGCACTAATTCCCATACGTCCAGTCGATCAAATTTATGGATTTCATCTTGCATGGCTTGAAACCAGCAGTCTTTAGTAATAGCAGATTTGAAGTTTTTTGGTTCGACTTTGGACAGTACTGAATTGTAGAAGCACCACAAAGCATCGGTAGCAAGCTGCTTCCGAGTGGATACCGGTCGAGAAGAGTTCCCAATAATATTATCAATACGGTGGGAGGCGGTTCATTTTCGGAGATGTTCATGAGGCTGAGTGGCTTGGTTGGATTCAGTTCTCGCGATTACCCTAAAAGATGATGCTTCAGAGTTATGATCTGGGGCGAACACATTAACAAATGGTTCGGGATCATCCACAGCAAAAGGATTTACTTCAAATGAATGCTCAGCTGCAACACCTTGATGTACTAAAGAGGATTGATGATCCGAAGATGATGGTGAATGACTTCCCGATGGTGGTTCTTGATCAATGGGGATGGATACTGATGGACCGGTAGGGTTGACTAGAGCTTGAGGTGCAGGAGAAGGGGTACTAGACGATCAACCATGGAGGTCTCAAAATATTCATCAAACATAGGCTGGAACAAAATCTCCAATTCCTTATTGGTAGGAGGTACATAAGGAGCAGCAGGAGGAGGATTGGGTACGAGCCTAGAACTGATAGGTCCAGGCGTCAAAAGGTTATGTGCGGGTCCTGGACTGGAGTGTATAGGAGTCGTTTGCTCAGTCAGCTCTTCGAATGTGACGTGAATAGTTTCCATGATTTGTCGGGTCCGCTTGTTGTAGATTCTGTAACCCTTCCTGTTTGGTGCGTAACCAACAAAGAACCCAATGTCTGCTTTAGCTTTCAATTTGCCAAGATCTTCGCTGTCGTTTGTTGGGTAGCAGAGAGCCCCAAATATACGTAGGAAAGAAAGATCCGGTTTTTTGTCATGCACAAGTTCATATGGGTTTTGTTGTGAAGAGTATGTATTAGGGATCGGTTTTGGGTGTAACAGGCAGTAGCCACAGCTTCTGCCCAAAGAAACAAGGGAGCTTTAGAGAATATCAGCATTATCCGAGAAGCTTCAACAAGAGTGTGATTCTGTTGTTCAACAACGCCATTCTGCTGAGGAGTTCTCGTTGTTGAGACCGACTTGAATTTGCGTCAGAAACTGATGACAACTGCAGGTGGTTTCATCCTGGATCTCAAAAACTTACCCACGGAAAACCGAGAATAACATCGACGATGACCAGATAATATTTCCTGATCCATAAATCGTATTGCACACGCATCGGTCCACATAAGTCCATAAGATGGGGAGTTTAGAAACTTCAAATTGGTGTTTTCAGTTTTGGGTTTGTGGGTAGCTTTTGCTCTTCCTATTGACGGCAGAACAAAGCTGATCTTTTTCAAACTTCCAATCTAGGTAACCTCGACTAGGTCTTTTCTTGCAAGATCATTGATATTACCGAAGATCAAGTGGTTTAACGCCGATGCCATAACCAGATTTTGTTCTTGGATGCCTTTGATAGTAAAGCAAATCGGGGAGGACTTCATCATGTACTTCAACAGATAAAGTTGTTTAAATTAAGCCCACGGACCCTATAAAGTGAATTCAACACCATCCTGTATCACGAACAATAACACGAATGCTTTCTTAAAGCAACACCAATCTGAATCACAAAATTGACCGACATAGAAACAAATTATGCCCCATACCTTCCACGTAGTATACCTGGATATTACACTATCCACCGATGACATAATCTCCATAACCCCATAATAGCACCTAAGTGATCATTCCCGAACCTAACTGTCCCGATGACTTTTCACGAAATCATGAGCCCTTGAGCGATCCCCCTCATATATTTTTGAGCAGCCTATCAAATACAAAGTGAAGATTGTAACGACCTGCATTGAAAACAGACGAAGATGGGAGGTTTTGGAAAATTGGATCCCCAATTTTGGTTGGGTCCGATTGGTTACACAGCAATGGCTGACATTCTGTAAGTTTAGTGAACCAAGGTTTAAAGGCAACTGATCACTTAGGGTGAATGTCTTCCTGTGGGTTCTCCATTGATATCCCACATGTTACTAGTTTTGCCAGTATTGGTTTCCAAATTAGTTTTGATATGTTAGGTTACGCAACTTGTGTCCTTGCTTTGGTTCCAAACTTGCTTAACATGACGCACAACAATTCAACATTGGGGAGGCATTCACAGAGTTCAAAATAAGTAACCACACACATATCATGATTTCGCCGAAAATAAACATTGTGGTTACAAGTTTTGCAAACAGAATCAGAATTCGAATTAATTTATAGCTAATACTAGAATCAACATGATTCGTGGTTCTAAGACTAGTTCTAATTGTCCTAGAGTGGTCTTCTACTGTCTTTAAGCTGTCACTTTTAGCTGGCGGGATCCTATGTTTCTTGAGTATGCTCCTAGGCTGAGATCCGCTAGCATCATGCGAACTCTTACTCCTGTAGAAGGAGGCACAGGACATTAGACTTCTGAGTGTAACCTTTGGCTCTAATTTTTTGTGTGTAGTACTACTTTGATGTTGGCACTTTGGTCCTCAAAGCAACTGCCTTTTTCTAGGGGTGGAACATGCTTCTTATCTTGTTGATTGAAGACCTTTTTGACATGTGCCCAATACATATCCTAAGGAGTTCTGAAAAGACTTAGTGTACCGGCAAGCAATCGAGTATCTATCTAAAGGTCTTTCAGCTTGGCTTCTCCACATGTCGCGAAGTGTATCTACACTTTCCCTTAAGATCCTGAGATAAACTAGATGAACTTCCCTATTATTCCTATTGCGGAGGGGGAATAGTTCAACATCTAGAGCATACTTTCCTGTGCAGTTACTTTTGGTTAACTGATTGGTATGACATATAGACCAGTATTCTGTATTTGGACCTTTAGACTTTCATTTTCACTTTTAAGGGCAGTTGTCTGTTCTGTATGCTTAGCACGCGAAATTTTGATAGAATCATACAATTCCTTGTAATGCTGCTTAATCTTTGCATTTTCTACCCTAAAAAGTTCGTTTTGTTCTTGAAGACTATTAACCTCTTAGTTAATTGTGAGATCTGAAAGTCTCGGCCCCTAAGATCTAGTGGTCGGTCTAGTTCACTATGTGTCTATCCTGAAATTGGAGAGATTTGGCATTTTCAGCTTTTGAATGACATTGTTCTTTCCTTGAAGGAAGCTTCATTTGACATCACAAAACCGAGTTAAAATCATGGGGGGGGGGGTGGGGGTAGTAACGTTAACGGAGAAGATGTTTTATTCTTGAAAACTATCTTTAAGGTTTTGATACTTTAACTGTAAGTTTAGGTGATTTGCCTCAAGATTGGAAAACCGGTTTAAAAGATCATTATAATTATCCTTACGATATCATCACGTTAAATTAGAAAGCTCTACATCAAGTTCCCAGACAGCGGTTTGAACAACATGATGAGCCTATTGCATTTCAGTAAATCTAACTACTATTGAGCTCAGATTTGCAGTCAACAAAAAACACTCTTTAACAAGCAATCAGCAATTATATTTATCAGTAGAGAAGAAGGTTTTTCCGTTCTAATCGCATCATGTCCTATCAACAGTACTTTTTCTATTTCAGCTTCCACTCATCAAAAGGCATCACTCATTCTTTTTAAACTTCTTTCTTAGAGCCTTTGAATCTCTCAAAATGTTCTTAAGAGTTTTGAAAATGGAATGACATCAGTGAGGTAACATTCTTGGTTTGTTCAAAACCCCTTCCCCCTTCAGTGATCCCAAGTAGTGTGATTCTCTTTTTACAAGATTTTATCAAAATTCCGAAAACAGTTGTCTAAGTGTAAAGAAATGTGATTTTTCACTGAACTTTTGTTGGAACACTCTGGAGACAAGCGTTGCATGGTGTATTTGGAGGATACACAGTTATCGCTTTGATGGGTCTGGTGATCTGCTCTTGAGAGCTTCAGCTTCATTTGAACAAATCTTGAGACCAAAAATAATTGTTCTGGGTCATTGTTTTCTGTGGTGAAAAGGTCCGCAAGAAAATTCTCTTTCGAGTAATTGGGCGGTGTGAAATTGACCTTATTATCTACACATGCTTTAGCTTTCATTTTATCATGCATTTTCTTCCTAGAAATTTCAGATAGTTCTAGGGTCTCCTCACAGTCACGTACTACGGCCGGTGCATGATTGGGTGTGACAATTACATGACCACTAACAGGGCAGGCTAACTTGCCTTGCACGATGTAGACATAGGGGATTCTTGTAGCCAATGGCTACCTTATTCACTTCATCATAAAAAGACCTAGGTTTACACATCATGTGAACTGTTTGAATAGACTGGCCTTGTTTGAATAGCTTATCCTCGACCTTATCTTTTAAAGCCTTTAAGTCCAAAAATTCTTCAAGGAATTTTGTTTTCTGTTTCATGATTAAATCCTTTTTCAAAGATGTAATCTTCATCTACCATTCACCCCACCGCGCCTTCCCCCCCCCCACTTGATGTTGGATGAGTAGATTCAAGTTGCAATTTTAATAGAATGAAAGTTTCCTTTTTTCAAATTTTCTCCTTAATAGTTACGGTCACAAATAACTATCCTTAGTTGTCATACAATCTTTTGTTTTCCCGTTCATTTAATTCAAACCTGGCCCGTGCTTTCATACAGTATCAACTTTTCCTATAGTGCAAGTTCAGCATTTAACAAGTTATTAGCTACTGTATTCCTAGGTGTATGAGAGACAGATCGGACATCAGAATCATGCAAGTCATTATCTATCATCACATATGCATCATTTGGAACCATAGATGCATTATTCTGTACAACCGGTACTTCGTTGTCCTTTACATACTGATCATAAGAAGTCATATTACTATCACTCGTATTAACAGCATGTGAGATCAACCAACGGGTTTGGCGTACATCGTCGTGCATCTCGATGTTCTCATGAATGATCACAAACAGCATCTTTAAGTGATCATGAGCCTTTACCTCAGATAAGACACTTCATACCAAAACTGGATCTGCGATGATAGATTGGCATGAAATAAGGTTTGTGCCGAGAAGCATCAATCAACTCAAATCATACGCATCACAGTCAAACACTTGAAATACATATCCACATAGAGAGCTAGGTCTGAACAGTATCTCATCCGACATCTTCATCAATAGCATGTCCCCAGTCCACCAGCTAGAACAATGACTGCTCTTCATACCAACGTTACCCCAATTACTCATTGAGCTTGCATCAGCAACAGTCATGTCTTTGAAGTATCTAGTTCCGTGGACGCTTGGGTTGAGTGCAGTTTCTCGGGGGGGCTAGGTACCGAACCGTTGCATTGTAGCACTTAACCTGCCTAGCGTGACCCGGATTAGCATTCCCACTCTGTCTGTGCTCTCCCCAGTAACCACCTGCACCTGCTCCCCGTGCACTGTTACCCCTGTCCTCTGTTCTGCTACTCTGTACATTTCAGAACAAATCACCCTGCCGTCTTGTACCGTTGCTTGATTCTTGGGTTTGATGATGATCTGAGTTAGAATGTTTGTTTGAGGAAGGGAAGGTTTTGTATGACTGGGTGAGTAAGGCAAGTGTGTTGTTTAGGTTCTCGGATTAGTGTTTTCAGTGGAGAAATTCCAAGTCAGATTGTGATGTGTCAGCAGAATGTGGTTGAGGATATGTGTTTGGGGTGGATTCCGTTGATGACTGAGATGATACTGTTGATTGAGAAACATTGGACATCATGGCACAAGAGATAAACTGTCCAGGTGTGTGAGACGCTCCAACATCATCTTGTTCTCGTTTGGCATGTGCCTCAGTTGCTTTCAGGTAACATAAAGATGATCAAAGTTTTGAATCTTATCATCCTATTGTTAAGTTTCACAGCTTGTAACAAATCTTCCCCATTCGGTAGCAGTTTATTCACAAACTTTGATTCGCTGAATTTTTGACAGTTGTCAACTTGATGTATCCCATTTCATGATGAGCTTGCAAACCGAAACATACAGCTAGTGGATGTTTCGCCTTTGTTCTGACGGAAGTGTTCCAAAGTCATCATACATAGTGATTCACGGTCTTCCTTTGTTAGTTCCGATCCTTCCAAAACATCATCACATTGTCCCGTATGTCTTTTTAGCATCGGTGTAATGATTAATGAGTGAAAAGTATCTTTGGTAAGAACCTGAAGTATGATGTTTTGTTGTCCCGCATGTCTGCATTATACTGTCCCTTCTCCTCTTGTGACAGCTCCTGAATAAACACGAGGTCGTTCCGGGTACTAGATTGATTGTACCTTCCATCCTCATCAATGATTTCTCGCGTGTCCCCATCTGAAATGGTCTCCATCATCGATTGACTTTAGATGATTATCCCCATAATCCTTACCCGACAGTATAGTACTAAAACTGTTGTTGCCATGAAGCAAAAAGTCAGCCTTATCAAGCATCGGTGTCGGAGTTATCGAACCGGATACATGGATGTCACCCTCTGAAAGATTATCCACAATGATTACTCCGTTATATGAATATGTTGAACATATATCAATGATTAGTGATTGTATGTAAAAAGTGATGATTGTTTGATGGATTAGGTGATATGTTTTGATTGAGATTTGGTTTGGTTGATTAAAACGGTTAACTTAATTTGATTGAGGTTTTGTCAAAAAGCAAGGTGAAATTTTGAGTCAAAACGCAATGAAGAATCATCCAAAGACGCTATGCAATTCACAAACGCATGAAGAAGTCTCGAGTCAAAATGCAATGGAGCCTCTTAAGGTTTTATCAAAAACGCAACGTTGCGATTTGATCAACAAACGCAACCAATTAAAAAGTTGGGCAGAATATCCCCTAGTCAAAACGCAACAAAAGTCTTCAAAACGCAACCTGTAGTCAAAACGCAACGACCAAAACGCAACGACCAAAACGCAACCTCTAGGTCAAAACGCAATGATCAAAACGCAATATGCATCCTTCACCCAAAACGCAACCAAGAATGTTACAGAAGGTCAAAACGCAACGACGAAGACACGAACTTTTTCACCTAAAAACCCTTAAAAATCCTACCCCTTTGAACGTTTTTCACTTGGTTTCTTGCACAACTTGGTTCCTCGAGAGTTTAAACAACATAAAACACTCATTTAACATCACAACCTGAGAATCAAAGGATGTCAAGAATAAAACCATAAACTTTCTAAAACCACACTTTTGATCTAAACTAACCAAGAGAAACGCACACACATCTTACTAATCCATCCAAGTGCTCTGATACCAATTGTAGTATACAAGAGATCATAACACAAGTAATGGATGATGGGTTGGCTAATTGGTCTTAGAGAGAGAAAGTGTCTTTTTAGAGAGAGAAAGTGCAAGTAAACTTATAATCATGAAATGAAAACAACCAACCCCTTCCCATGGGTGGGAAGGGGTATATATACAAGTTATTCTTTCTAACTACGAGCTATGCTATACTAAACGATACACGGGGGTGACCGAGACTTTTTCATAATCCTAACACTTTCGTCTTCGAAAGTTACGTCTTTTGAAAAAATCAAAAATACAAAAAAATAAAAAATATAAAAAGTAAAAAATATTTTTCTTTTTCTTTTTACTATAAGTAGAAGTTTAATAAATAAAAAAAATACAAAAATATTTGCTCTTCCGGATTTTTCGATTTTTTGTTTTCTCTTAATTACTAAAATACACATCAATTTAATTCTCTTACTAGAGAATTTGTGAATATTCCATTAATAAGTTCCCGAACTTAAGATTCAAAATTTACCGTCTTGTGTCACTTACGAAAAAGGCGCACCTCTTTTGTGAAATAAGCTATTAGGAGGGTTGTTCCACGGAACTACGACCCGAAGGGACAAACGTTTTTAAGGCGATTCGCTCCCACTACGTCCCCCGTTTGCAAATTTTACTTAAGGGAGTTACCCTAAGTTTGTTGATTATTCGGTAAAACAAAAATATTTTTGTATATATATTTTTTCTCTTTTCATTTGTTTGTTTAGTGCATGCGCACTAGAAATTCCAATTTTCCAAATAATTCGAACGTAACCATTCCGAGACGTCGAAATAGAGGACGTGCTCCAAACGTAGTCGAACCCGAGCTTCGTACTATCGTTGAAGTTGCACCAATGGCGGAACGAACAATGGAAGAGCTACTCCGTGCACCCACGGAAGGGTATGGAGAAGCTATCGTTTTACCAGAAATTAATGCGGATCATTTTGAGATTAAAACGAATTTGTTACAACTAGTTCAAGCTAGCCCGTTTCACGGTTTTGAGAGGGAAAATCCCCACATCATATAAATAAGTTTCAAAAGAATACCTCGACTTACGATTTAGAGATGTAGCCGAACGATGTTATTAAAGCAAAAGATGTAACCATACTCACTCTGAGGGATCCGCTAACGTAATGTGAACGAGAAAGAACCACCTAATTCGATCTTGACTTGGGAGGATCTCGTTCACAAATATTTGTATGAATCAATTTCCCTCTTCAAAAACCACCCACTTAAGAATGAAATTCTCGTTTATACACAAAAATTCGAGAGACCTTTTATTTGAAGCATGGGAACGATTTAATGAAATGCTTAAGCTATTCCCCACCACTGATTAACGTCAGTTAACTCAAGTATTACCTTCTATACTTGTTAAGACGAGAATGAACCGAGACTCCTTAAATGCCGCGGCGGGTGGAAATTATTTAAGTAAGACGACTAAATAGGTCTTTGAACGAATTGAAAACAAATCAAAAGTTTGTTATTCACGTAATAAATCAAATGTTTCTAGGATGAATACAACATCTATGGAAAGTGTTAGTAAAATGGATGAAAGAATTGATAAGCTTGCGGATCAACTTTCGACCTTAGTTGAGATTGTTTCTAAAAAAGTTGTCACTCCCGCTCCGGTTAAAGCGGTTGAGGAAATTTGTGATACTTATCGTGGGACCTCAACTTAGGTACAAATAGTCCTAATACCGATAACCAATCAATCTAGTGTTATTGTGCGCATCGGGTACTTTAACAATCAAGTTAACCCTCAACCGTGTTAGTAACCAAATGTGCACCACAGGTTTTGCTCTTTACTGCAAAACCATGGTCAGAATAGGTATAATCAAAAATCAAGGTCAAGGAATAAATTTTAATCGGGGAGAATAATTTTCATGGGAATCAAGGTTTTCAAGCTCAAAATAATAATGGCATAAATATTCAAAACCCAACATTTTTCAATTTCTAATAATCATGTTCAACAAGAGTTCAAATGAAGTTTTCAAGTTACAAGTAGAACTAATGAAACAAATGATGAGAAACATGCAAATCAAATCAATACGTTGAAAGAGAATTTAAGAATGAAATATCAAAAACACATGAAGACTCAACAAGCTGTCTTGATGAATCAACAAAAAGTTTTTACAAACTAATTTGCAAAATATGTTAAGTGGATTCTTTCAAAACCAAGCCTGAGGTCGATCGAGCTATAGTCGATTTATCGCTAAGCTACTTCATCGAACCACCGTAAAAGGTGTTAGGAGTTTCTTAGGTCATGCCGGTTTTTACCGATGATTTATTTAATACTTTTCTAAGATTCCTAGACCTATGACTCACCTTCTTGAGAAAGATGCACCATTTGTGTTTTCTCAAGATTGTATTGATGCTTTTGAGACTCTTAAAAAGAAGCTTACCGAAGCTCCGATCTTAGTTTTCCCCGATTAGAACCTACCTTTCAAACTTATGTGTGATGCTAGTGATTTTGCGATTGGTGCGGTGTATCAACAACGTAAGATGAAGCATTTTCAGCCTATACATTATGCTAGTAAGACAATGACCGAAGCTCAAATTCATTACACTACGACGGAAAAAGAAATGCTTGCCGTAGTTTATGCTTTTGAAAAGTTTCGGCCATATCTTGTCTTATCCAAAAGTATAGTGTATACGGATCACTCGGCTCTTAAATACCTTCTTAGTAAACAAGATGCTAAGCCGAGATTGCTCCGGTGGGTTCTCCTCCTACAAGAATTTGATATCATCATCCGTGATAAAAAAGGAACGGAGAATCTCGCGGCCGATCATTTATCTAGACTTGAGAATCCTCATAAGGATGTGTTAGAAAATAAAGACATAAATGAAAATTTTCCTTTAGAAACTCTTGGAGTTATATCTAGTGGAAGTACCCCATGGTTTGCCGACATTGCAAATTTCCATGCGGGGAATTTTATCGTGAAAGGGATGTCGTCCCAACAAAAGAAGAAATTCTTTAAGGACGTTAAACATTACTTTTGGGACGATCCCTACTTATTTCGGATTTGTGCGGATCAAATCATTCGACGGTGTGTGCATGGCCAAGAAGCTTTTGATATCCTCAAAGCTTGTCATGAAGGACCCACCGGGGGCCATCATGGTGCCAATCTCACCGCTAAGAAAGTATTTGATGCCGGTTTCTTTTGGCCAACCATATATCGAGATGCCCATGCTATGATCAAATCTTGTGATACGTGTCAACGTCAAGGCAAAATTTCACAAAGAAATGAAATGCCTCAAAACGCTATTCAAGTTTGTGAAATCTTTGATGTATGGGGTATCGATTTTATGGGTCCATTCCCGTCTTCACGAGGGAATAAGTACATTCTCGTAGCCGTTGACTACTTATCAAAGTGGGTAGAAGCGAAGGCGCTCCCCACTAATGATGCTCGAGTTGTAGTAAAATTCTTGAAATCTCTTTTCGCCCGATTTGGAACTCCTAGAGCTATTATAAGCGATCGTGGGACCCATTTTTGTAATGATAAATTTGCTAAAGTAATGTCTAAGTATGGGGTCACTCATCGTCTTGCTACCGCTTATCATCCACAAACGAGTGGACAAGTGGAGGTTTCAAATCGTGGCTTGAAACGCATTCTTGAGAGGACGGTTGGTGAAAACCGTGCCTCATGGTCCGATAAGTTAGAAGACACTTAATGGGCATTCCGTACCGCTTTCAAGACACCAATTGGTTGTACTCCTTATAAGCTCGTGTATGGAAAGTTTTGTCATCTACCTATTGAGTTAGAGCATAAGGCATATTAGGCCTTGAAACATGATAATTTTGATCTTAAAACCGTAGGTGATCACCGGAAGCTTCAACTTAATGAACTTAATGAGCTTCATGATTAAGCATACAAGAATTCTTTGATATATAAAGAGAGGACCAAGAAGCTTCACGACTCTAAGATCAAAAACCGCATTTTCAATGTTGGTGATCGAGTTTTACTCTTCAATTCTCGTCTAAAGATATTCTTGGGAAAGCTTAAAACCCGTTGTTTGGGACCTTTCACCATCACCTAAGTTTTTCCATATGGAACCGCCGAGTTATCTCAACCCGATGGTCCAAACTTTAAGGTGAATGGTCATCGTGTGAAGCATTACTTTGGAGGAGACATACCATTTTAGGTAGTCCCGGATCTCCAAACCATCCCCATGGACAACTAAATGCGGGGATCGAGTCAAGATATGTGACTCGGTTACCAAAAACAAAGCGCGAGGCACCTCATGCTTATCCTTTATCTTTCTTATTTCTAATGTGATGTGAGGAGGCTTGTACTCTTCCAATTCTTGTTGTTCGTGCTTGTGATTGTTTGTAGGATTGACCCAAAATTTTTGAAGACTCTCGTGTTTGGTGTTTTGTCCTGGTCTACTCTAGCTTCCTAGCCTTTGCTTGCCATTAGTTTGGGGAAATCCGATATCCTAGATTATTATCGACTAACATCTATCTTTTAGCATACTTGATAAACGGCTTAAGATTTTTGTGATACTTTCTCCATGCTCGGATTATGCATTCGACTCTTTGAGTTCTAGTATGGGTTTTGAGCCTTAGACTAGGAAACATTGAGGACAATATTTAGTTTTAGTATGGGGTGGTATATCTTCGATATGATCTTACCTACTTTTGCTCGTTGTTCTTACGTACCCTGTTTTCCTGCGAAAATTTTAAAATTTTTTTATATGTAAAAAGTTAAAAGTTCATATAAAAAAATAATGGATGAAAAAAAGAATAAGTGTTTTGACACGAATGTAGGCTTTTCGTTGGTGAGAACATAAATAAATTTTGACCCGGCCGATTTTATATCTTAGCTTTCTCCTTAACTTTAAATAAATTGAAATTTTCTAATCTTTTATACAAGGAGCTATAAAAAGCAAGTCTAGCTTGAAAAAATCAAGATTTTGCAAGTTCCCATAATTAATTTTAAATATGCAAAGATCGATTTATTTGGCTAAGCATTCACTAGTTTCTTTATTAGAAATTTTAAATTGTGAAGAACAAGAGATGATAGAGTAGAATATAAGTTTTGATGCTAAACGTAGAATAGTTGGATTTCTTTAAGGCTCATAAGTGTTAATTGTGGCTTTTTCTCCCATTAGCTTGTTTCACCTTTATATATAATTGTTTAATAAATAGAGTTGTGCGGTTTTTTGGTTAATAATTAGTTCATAGAAGTTTTCTTTAGTTCCTTTGTGATTAAGATAAGTATACATCAGGAATACTTAATTTGGCATACTATATGTATCACATGAATAAATATTTTGCTTATCCCTTAAAGAGCCTTAGGGTATATGGGGTAAGTAGAATTTAATAAGTAAATTGCCATTTTTGGTCTGTTTTGGGTTTAATTGGGTTATTTTAGGTACAAATGGATATGTGTATTCTACACTTATCAAAGAGCCTTAGGGTATATGGTGCAAATAAGATTGGTCCATTTATGTCTTAAAGAGCCTAAGGGGATATGACATAAATGGTGCCTTGCTTAAGTAACCTAATAAAAGCCAGATTTTGGTCGCCTCGATGTGGACTTTAATCTTGATGACATTTGATCTTTTGAAAAGGGCTAGGAACTAATTATTGCGTTTTTAACTGTTACGCTTTATTTTTGGAATTAATAAGTATCGAAATAAAGTCTTAAAGAGCCTTCGGGTATATGACTTAAATAAAATCTTGAGATACAAAAATTAGGAATAAGGGAGGAAAAGTAAGTACACAATTAGCTTTTATGAGTAGTGTTAGCATCATAACTTGTATTTTACAATGATCTTGTTTTTAAGCTTGGCTTGGAGAGGTGAAAGTCGGGGACGATGAATTTATCTATTTGGACACTTTGCGCTTTTTGTTCCGTGATCCTAAAAGTTATCAATGAATAATGAAAGCAACACATTATGTCACACATGAATAAGTTGTAAGTTGTAAATTATGAAAAGCATAAAAATGGAAAATGTAACACCCCCAAATTTGGGTAGCAGCAGAATGTTGAATATCCGAGGGTGTTACTTCATAGATCAATAGCACAAGATATGAGAACGACCACTAACGTGTCGTTTTAAAAAGATACATTGGATTAACAAAATACTTGTTCATTACATAAGCTCATGGCTTCAAATTGTTCGACAATATGAGTAAAGATTTTGGTTTTTAACAAATATTCCAAAGATGTAATACGCTCAAATCTTTAGTACTGACTCTTTCCAAAAAGTGACCTCCAATGTATCTGAGCACCTTGTGCCTTATTGACCTGAGAAAACATGCTTAAAATATCAACATAAAGTTGGTGAATTCATAGGTTTATGTAAATCAATAGCAGGACCGCAAGATTTCCAAGTGTATGATTAAGCAACAAATGCAAACATCATAAAAGTAATTACTTTTTTTCTAAGCTCATGACACTGAAGCTCGACATGTGTGAATGCAAATAGATTGCCAATAATTGCCCGTAAATGATGTTCTAACCCGTAACATCCCAAATCCGACATGATATACGTTCGTTCCCGGTGATAGCTAATCACCCGAACGGGGATTGTCAATCCCAAATAGATCTATTTATAACATTCGCGCTCACAATCCAGTAATTGACAGTTCATGATAAAGGGCTCAGTGGGTTATCGCTACTTAGGCAAACACGTAATCATTGTATAAAATATACATTTGCGTCCAATTTGTAAAACAAAGCATGTTCTCACCCCAAAGTTGTAAATCATTTAAATAATTGTAAAACATGGAGTTATGAACTCACCTTAGTAAATAGTCATCTAAAAATGATAATAGATATCCAAGTATGAATCACACCGTCAAATACCTAAGTAAATACGGCCAGTCTTAGTCTATAAATTTAGGCTAAAGACTCAATGTATAAACTACAATAAATTGCTAGTTTATATATACTGTTATCACTTGTGTGGTGGTGTACGTGTTTAATGTATTTGAGATTGTTGATGGCTCTTGAGAAGGTATACGATCTCACGCGTTCTAATATATACGTATAGATGTTATTTATAAATATTCGTATTTATTAAATCGGAGGTTTACTTGTATAATATCCGAATATAATTTGTCCGATTCGCTGAGTGTTTATAAAATCACCTTTGTTTATAAATTACCCTTGAGTTTTATGTAATTACAAAACAGCCCCCTTCAGTTTATGAAAATGTAACATTTACACTTTAGACTCCTAAGTCTTCAAAATTACACTTTTAGTCCTCTAACTTTACAATGTTGCACTTTAGGTCCTATAATGTTTGAAACAGTCCCCTTAAGTTCTAGGAATGACAGAACAGTCCCTCAATTTACTAAAATAGTGAATTGGCAGTTTTAAACCCTTAAGTTTCTAAATTGACACATTTAGTCCCTTAACTTGTAAAAATCGCATTTTAACTCCAATTAAGTTCTAACAAGTGACATTAGATTTCATTAAGCTCCAATAAGCCATATAAGCTGTCCCAGCTTATAAATAAGCTCGGGAGAGCTTATTTTGGCTTAATGGACCTTATTGGGCCCGTTAAGGTCCAATAAGTGTTTTAGAGGTCCGATTAAGTTTTAAAAAGCACTAAAGCACATGTTAAGCTCATTTAAGCTACACACTCGTTTGGCTTTAATAAGCTCGGATGAGCTTATTTTGAGCTTATTGGGCTCGTCCATTTAAGCTCATTGGATTTGTTTGGCTGAAAAAGAAGCTCGGGTGAGCTTATTTGAGCTTATTCGAGCTTATTGGGCATGTTAGCCTAATAACTCTAACCCGATTGGTTTTAAAAGTCCATTAAGGTTTAAATAAAGTAGTCCAACTTATCTTATAGCCTTAATAAGTATCATTAGGTCTGTTTTTGTTTTGGCTTATTTAAATAAGCAAATAAGCTAGTAAATGGGCTTGTTAGGCTCGATGTGGGCCCGATAAACGTTTTAAAGGTTTAGGCCTAATTCTTTAGGGTCCAATGTCTTTCCTAAGTTCATACCATGCCCCATAAGCTGTTTAAGCTCACAAATAAGCTGGTGAAGCTTATTTGTGGCTTAAGGCCTTTGGTAGTCACGGAAATGGGCTTACGAGCCCAATTAGGAGTTTGTTTGGCTAGTAATCTTTCTATAGGTCCATTTTAATACCAATAAGCTTGGGGGACACTTGATAAGTTCAGGTGAGCTTATAAATAAGCCGTGACCTCGCTAAGCTTGCTTATTGGGCCTGTTTGGGTTTCGTACATGGCTATTGGGCCTGATAGGCCCATTGGGGTTTTCCTTCTTGCATGCTTGCTATAATTATGCTTAACAACCATTTGTCTAGCCATAAGCTCGAATAAGCTTAATACAAGCCACGGGTCCCCCGTTGTTGGGCCCAAACGTGAGCATGCTTGAATTATACAAGGCCTATTGTAGCCCATTAAATCCCCTAGCAACATGTATGTTTTGAAAAGTCATAGTAACAATATTTCATTTTGTTCGGCTTAATCATGAGTCGTGTCTATCACATGCATACGTTAAAATGGATCACTTACTCCTTCCCAAGCCGTAGTATCCCGTTTACCATAAAAGTTTACGTATAGTTTCATTGGTTTCGCGTGTAAGGTTTGTATTTCACCTTGGTTTCTTTACCCGACGTTAAATGGATGTGTTTAGTTATTTTCGATCATATGTATGTATTCTTACTACATTTTAGTACCACACAAGTATTATGCAAACGTGTATATGTGCATTGTCGTGCATGGGTTTATGTTAGCCTATCTTTTATATGTAACTCGACATATGGATAAGAAATTAAAAAAATAAACTAAATTATGAAATGTATCTTGATGTGCGGGACTTACAAAGGGTCCTAGTGTCTTATTCGAGCTATGCAAGCAAACCAAATGCATACACGATCGAATTTACCCAACCAAAGCTTCCAAGTTTAGTGTACACCCAAACCAAGCTCGCGTAAACCCTTAAGGTCGCGTATGTAAACCCTAGTGAATATGTGTTGACTTGAAAACAAGATGTGTGGGTGTGCTTGGGTGCGGTTTGTGACCCGAATAAGAAAAAGAGTATATGTGTTTCTTGTTTGAGTGAGAGTGAGTTGTAAGAGTGCTAAATGGTAAATATGTGTGTGTATTTATAGGCAAATACTTAGCTATATCTCCTAGTCACACAAACTAAACCAAACCAACTCTAATCCTAGTAGTTTTGAAGTTTTCTAGTTAACTACACATTGTTTTGTTAAACCACTCAAGTACTATTCTTAATTACACAATATTTGTACAAGATTTATCAAGATTATGAAAACCTTATGGATTTGTATGTGGTTTGATGTCTAGTCGGCTATACAAAGGAAAAGAGAGGTCAAATGGTTATTAACCATTGTGTAATAGATTAGTGGGAGACATTTAGGACTAACATTAATTTGTGGGAGTTTGTACATGTACTTAAGGATCAAGGAAAGATTTCTAGGTATGTATATGCATGGGACGTGTGTTATTAAGGAGTATGAGGGATCCAAAGTGATTTTTAACCAAGTTATATTAGCTAACTAGGGACATGTTGTACAACCTTAATTAAAACTTTGATGTACATGTACTTAGTGTAAGTCACAAGGATTTTCTAGTTATCCTTGTCCCCATATTCGGCCATAGTGGGCATTAGTACAAGAATTGATTTAATTTTTGTTTAAGGTTTCAAAGTGGGTATTGGTTTGAGTCTAGGTAAGTCTAGGCATTTCCGGGGTGTGTCCAAGTGTATTTTATTGCGAAACGTAACATTTTTATGTGACCAATAAAAATAAAATACGCAAAGCTAATAATTTTCTTCTTAATAATTATATGCTACTTGGTTGATGTAAACCTTAACTTATTTGATGACCGTTTACATTAATGATTATTTCTAGTCTACGCGATTTAACTTAAAAGTTAATTTAAAGGTCAACGCGTACCGGACCAAAATAAATTGTGACAAATAATAGGAGTCATAAAATGACCTAAAATTAAGAAATATTACAGTCTCCACCCATTAAAAGAGCTTTGTCCTCAAAGCTTAAGACCTTGTAGTGGATGACGAAGCCCGGTTTGTGAAGAGTTGTGGGTATTTCTGTTTGAATGAATCTTTACATTCCTAGGTGAACTCAGGACCTGTTCTAGAGTTCCAGCGAACCTTAACCAATGGTATCTGGCTTTGCTTCAATCGTTTGATCTCCCATTCTATGATTTCAACGGGCTCTTCCACAACCTGGAGTGATGGTGATGTGGTGGTGAGGTCATGGTGATAAAGGTGGTGGTGAGTCATGGAGGAGCTTGAGGTGTTTATTTAGTTTATACATGGCTGTTTTTGGACAACCAACATCAGTCCCGGTAATTTGTTGCCATTTACAAACCATAATTCCGATCAACCTCAAACTAGTGAGCATGGTTAGATATTTGAATCCTCTACAACTATTAGTTTTACATATTCAGGGGTTACTATACAAAAAGTAAGAGATAACAACCATTTACTACAGGTGTGCAGAATTTGCGCACCTTTGCCATTTCGGCTATAACTAATTCATCCGACGTCGAATCGGGGTGATTCAATAGGTAAAATAATCACAAGACATAGGACTACAACCTAGTGTTTTTACTTAATACCCAGAACCTACTAATTTTCCTAAATCTTATGTTTTATTAACGGATCAGATTCTGAAAACTATGAACTAGTTTAAGGTGTAATGGGTTTGCTATGGTTTTATGATTTTGGTTTAGGGTTAGATGAATTAAGGTTTTAGGATTAGGGTTTATAATGATTTAGGGATTAGGTTTAGGGTTTAGGAGTTGTGCATTGGGTGGTTGTACCTTGTGTTAAAGTGGTGGTAAGATATAAACATGATTTAGGAGGTAAAATGACCTAGTTTGTATTTTATGCACAATTGACTTATACATTGAGCTTTAGAAGGTTGTACTAGGGTTTAGGAGGGAAAAGATATTCAAAAGTTTAGTATTGTAACTTGTACACATGCTTTGAACATTTGTACACTTGTTTTGACATGGAATTAAGGTTTTTGGAATAAACGTTAACGTCTAATGCTTGTTGTGGAATAACATTTTAAATGGTATGTTAAATGGATAACGTACATGGTAAAAATGATATTTAAACATAGACTTGACATATTAGGATGTTTACATAATGTAAACATAGTTGTAGTTGGCATTGGTTGTTGCATGAGCTCGTTTAGTTTGCTATGTAAGTTACATTATATAATGGATGGACTAAAGCAAAAAAATATTCCCATGAAAATGGTTGCTTCTAATTTAATAGATGAATAATTGCATAGAGGAAAATTGTGGGTTGTTATAGTCTCCCTCCCTTAAAAGAAATCTCGTCCCGAGATTTAGTTGGATGCCAGAGTGATGTTTGAAAACAGATGTGGATACTTGGCACGAATTTCATCTTCGCGTTCCCACGTAAATTATGGTCCTGTTTTAGAGTTCCATCTTACTTTGACTATAGGGATACGAATTTACTTTAGTTGTTTGACTTATTGGTCCATGATTTCTATTGGTTCTTCCACAAAATTAAGTTTGTCATCGAGCTGAAGTTCTTTCATTGGAATAACGAGGGATTCGTCAGATAGGCATTTCTTTAAATTAGAAACGTGGAAGGTATTGTGGACATTACTGAGTTCTTCAGAAAGCTCAAGTTTGTATGCCACTGGGCTAATCCTATCAAGGATTTTAAATGGTCCAATGTACCGAGGGTTAAGCTTTCCTCGCTTTCCAAATCGGATGACACTTTTTTGAGGTGACACTTTTAACATAACACAATCTCCAACTTGAAATTCTAAAGGCTTTCGCCTTATACTGGTGTAATTTCTTTGTCTGTCTCTTGCAGCTTGCAAGAGTTGTTGGATTTGTACTATCTTTTTGATGGTTTCATGGATTATTTCTGGTCCGGTTAGTTGGACATCTCCAACTTTGGCCCAGTAAATAGGTGATTGGCACTTTCGACCATAAAGTGCCTCGAATGGTGCTGCCTTAATACTGGCATGGTAACTGTTAATGCAGGAAGATTCTACTAGTGGTAAGTGTCTCTTCCATCCTTTTCTAAAATCTATCGCGCAAGTACATAGCATATCCTTGAGAGTTTAAATGGTCCTCTTGCTTTGTCTTTCAGTCTGCGAATGGTATGAATGCGAAATCACTTTTGTATAGGTCTCAATTCCCTGATGACGACAAAACTTGCCGGCGGATTGTCCTAGGATGTCTAACGATGCGTCTTCGTCTTTTCGTCTTAAGATTTGGTATAAGATGGTGTCGACTTTATAGTAAGATGGCGTAAGTGTTTACTTGGTTATTATGATTATTAGTTTGGTTTCTCACGATAAATATGCACACAAAACTTGATAAAATTTATAGAATTGTTTCTTGACAATAAGTTTTTAGGGTGACTATTCTCAGCATGGCATGGTCCTTCTTGAATTATACATAGATGATCAGGCCATGTATAATGACAAAGAGAAACTCAACCCTTTATATATATTAAATATAATAAATATATAATAAGAGTTAAAAACCTCAATGTAGTAAATCCGGAAGTATGATTCCCGGGTCGTTATCCCCAACGAGGAATGCAATTGAAAGTCGATTGACGTTTTGATAATCGATGCTTGAATGGACCAAGATTTAGATTGGTTTTCTAAAACTATGGGAAAATTAAGGTAAACACTTAAAAACAATTAAGGGAAAACTATTTTAAACTAAAAACGCAAAACGGGGATCCTAAAAACGCGACATAAAAACCTTAAATTATCAAAATTAAATCCTAAGATGATTTTTTTGAATTTTATAAGTCTAATTTAATAAAGATAAGAACCTAAGAAAACTAGATCCAATATAACGAAAGTGCATTTAGGGCTTAAAAAAACTCTAAAATACTGACGTGTAGTTCATCCCGCTTTTTAAAAAATCAAATTTTGCAATTTTAACCCTACGAAAGCAAATCTAATTTTCCTAAGTCCTAAATGTTAAATGAATTTTTTAAAAAAGAATTATATTTTTTTTGACTTTTTTATAATTTTTTATAAATTAAAAACGATTTTAATGAAATTAAATGTTTAAAAATACTAAACTAATTATAAAAAATTTTGAATAATCCTGAAAAGTTGCATGAAACAATACTGGATATAATAAAAATAAGGGTGAGAAAATAGCTTATCAAATAAGCTGTTAAATAAGCTAAAACAACTTATTTACCAAATGGGCTAAAAATATGTATAAATAATTGATTTTGCAACAATAAACCGAAAAAGACCCAAGGGCGAGTGGTAGTGTGTGTGTTGTGTAAAAAAGTTGGGTAGATGTTGGTTGAGGTCAGGGGTTCGAGCCCTGCTCACCCCTGACTTACCAACTTCCCCAATGTTTTTTTAAAAGCCATTTTTTACAACTTTTTAAAGGACTTAAAAATAAGAAACTTTTACAAAGCAACTTTTTATATAAGCCACAAATAAGCAAAAAATTAAGCTGAAAAGGTGACAAAATAAGCTATATTATACTAAGCCTTAAAACACTAAACTGCTTTGGCTATTTAAGCACTAATAAGCAAATGAAAAAGAAGAATAAGCTAACACAGATAATAAGCAATTTTGAACAAAAATAAGCAACTAAGATAAGCTAGAATGACAAATTCACTAAAAAGCTATAAAACTTAAAAAAATTTAAACTAAAAGGCAAATAAACTAAAATAAACTCTAAACTGAAGGGAATAAGCTAAAATGGGCTTAAACTAACCTAATAAGCTAAACTAAACCTAAATTAAGCAAATGCAATAAACTAATAAGCCTAAATAAGCAAATACGCTTTTTGGCCAAAACTAATAAGCAAACAGCCAAAAGGGGACTTTTCAAGCTTAAAAATAAGCTAGCAAACAGATCCTTATGGCTTAGTGACTTATACCACTAAAAAGCTTGGCCAAAAAGCTACAATAAGCAACAAAGAAAAAGCAGTTTGAAATTCAAATAAGCACTTAAAAAGCTTTATGAAAAAGCTATCTCACACAGATTCAACACTTAGAAATTTTTTTGCAATCTTCACAAAACACCACTTTTGAGCTTAAAAATAAGCACTTAAACAGAACCTTATGAACTTATAACCCAAAAACAGATTAACTTTGGACCTCAAAGAACACATATCAACAATCAAAAGAGAGTTTGAAATTCACAATAAGCAATAGAAAGCACATGAAAAAGCAAGCAATTTCTCAAAAATTTTGAACACTTAGCAATTTTTTGACAGACTTGGGAAAAATGCAAACCTATTGACTTTAATTCTAAGGTATTTTAACACTTGCATAAACACAAAAACATCACAAAATCTCAATAATCAAAAGCACAACCAAATAAGCAAATAAAATAAGCTTTAACCTCATAGATTCAAACCACAAACTCTTAAAACCTTGATTTTGAGTTTTAACACTTAAAAACCTAAACAAACTGAATCTTAGGACTAATCTAAGCTAAACTAAATTGACCCAAGAGTAAAAACTTATTTTTGACCCATTTTGACCCATTTTAAAGCTTGACCCAAACACTCCTTAAAAACTATTTTGGCATTTTTTTAAGAGATTAATGCTGATTTAAAGGACAAATTCAAAAGACCAGATATTAAATAAGTTAAACAAGCAATATTAAGAAAATTTCAATAACCAATAAGCACTCAATAAGCTGAAACAGATTATGCAATATTAAGCTACTTTAAGACAGATTTTTAAGAAAACTTTAAACAAATGATTTCTAAACTATAAGATAAGCAAGATAAGCACCAAACATTATAAGCAAACATAAATAAGAAAATATAAGCAATCAATAAGCACAAATAAGCAGTTGAATAGTAAATAAGCTAAAAATAGAAAAATGAAGACTTACAAAGCCCTTGCTTAAACAGGGCAAATGAGCTCAAAAGAGCTTATCTACAAGCTCTAGCTTATCAAAGATAAGCTAGTGACAGCAATAAGCCCTTCCCTTTTTGGCTTATCTCTGTTTGAGCATTTTGAGTTATTTTTGGTGAAATAAGCTTAAACCTTACAAACTATGAAAGAGTTTGTAAGACTTAAGTAAACAGCTTAAGAATGTTATAAAAAGAGCTTTTGTGAGCTTATAAAACAGTTTAAAAACATCAAACACTTTAACTTAAAACAAGATTTTAATAAAACTAAGCTTTCATTAAACTTCAAATCTGAGTACAAAGAAATTACAATAATCTAATTTAAGACTAATATAAGCTAAAAAAAATTAAAAACTAAGTGCCCAAGGGCTTACAAATGACATATATTTATACTAAGCAAATAAAGGTTCTAGGTCTTGGCTTTGTGTTTGTAAGAGGCTCGTTGACGGGTGTGTTTGTTGTGTGAGAGCCTTCAAAGTCTCATCATAGCCATTAAAATTGAGTAGTCCCCAAGTCTTTGATCTTCACCATTGATTTCTTGTCTTGTTCCTTGGACGAATAGGGGGTTAGGGGATTGTCAAAGTGGCAATAAACCCATATGAGGTATGCAGAGGGGTTGGTTGACAAGGTGGAGAGGAAAGGAGAATAGTGTTTTGTCTGGTGTACAGGATAAGACACACGATTTGGGAGATAATGAACAATGTTCGCGCCCCTTTTGAAGTTAGGAAAATGGCAAGAATGGCCCTTGAGTTTATATAGTTGTATTGCATCCATAGTCCTTGAGCTTTGCAAATTTGGTCCTTGAGGGTTTATAAATGCTTGCACCATTAGTCCTTAGAGGACTAATGGTGTAAAGGATAAAAGAGGTAACAGTTAACAAGTTTATAAGTGTTGTTTGGGCCTAGGACTTGGGCCGAGTGTAATTAAAAAAGTGTTGGGCTTTTTTGGAGTTTTTAAGGTTTGTAATATATAAGTGGGCTGACCCGGGCCTACTAGGTGGGTACAGGTGGGCCCACTTTTGACAATTTAGGTTTTCGGGTTCGGTTTTCAATGCTTTTTCCAATGCCACTTCCTGGGGTTGACTTTGACTTTGACTTTGTCTTTTTTTTGTACTTCTCACGGTCTTTCCGTTCTCGTGCTCGGTTTTGTCGTTTTGGCTTCGATTTTGTCCTCTTCTTGGACATCCATTACCTGCATAATACAAATGCAAAACATACAAATACGATGTATTTTTGGTATGTTTTTGGTCATTTAAGTCTTTTTTTAGTGGTCAAAGGTATGTGTAATTAAACACATACCATATAATTGAGGATTAATGATGCGGTGCTTATTTTCGTCAAAATAGTGTTATAATTTCATAATATTTATGGGAGTGTCTTATATGAATAAGTATAGAATTTAAGTAAGTTTGACAAAAATTTTCACAACACATTGATTTGATAGATAACTTGAAATTTATTCGCACAGTACAATGAGAATTCCTAAAGAAAATAGATCCTAAGATAGTTCCAACTTGAAGTTCACTAGGCAAGGCGAGAAGATTTTGTCTTTATGCATTGATATCAACTTCCATGTTGTTAGGGTCTTGATCGATTTCTCCTCCTCCTAAAGCATACATCAATCCACGTGCTTCAGTATCTCCAGCTTGGTTTCCATGGTTTCGATTCTTTAACTCTGGATAATCCCTCCTGTAGTGCCCTTGATTTATACATTTATAGCAAGTAATGATCCTTTGATTGTTAGTAGTAGCAGGACTCTTACAGTCTCGGGTCAAGTGGCTAACTCTCTTGCAGCTTGCGCTTTTTACTGTACACTGGCCATTGTGATGAAATTTGCATTTATTGCATAATAGAAGAGTCCCAGAATAGACTTTCTTGTTGCTTGGCTTAGTAGTCTGTGCTCTAAGCACCTTATGCTCTTTGTTTTGTTGACTCGAGCCTTTGTTATGGTTACCTTCCCGTTTCCTCTTGTTGCTAGCATTCCCTGCTACCTTCTTTTCCTGTTGTTTAGTCTGGATTATTAATTCTTGAGTCATTCGAGTCTTAGTCTCATAGATGGCAATAATCTCATTAGCATTAGCCACTCGCTAGGCTACAATCTGCTCAATTTCCTCAACGCTCATTCCTTGATTCGCAGTTGTCATTGTTCTTCATAATTAGAGGAGTGATAAAATTAGTTTAGTTATCTAAGTCGTGCTTCGAAGATGAAACGTTGCGAGATGATGTATGGTATGGGTGATCTAACAAGAGTCTTAGTGTCTCTAGGTGGTGAAATCTTTTTAGGAGGAAAGAAATATCGAAAATCAAACATTAGTGATAGTGATAACACTAGAGATATAGGCAAAATAGTCGGTGGAGCAATAGGAGCTTGTGGTGGAATAGGTAATTCATTATCAGTAGCATCATGTGCTTGCATGACCTTCATATATAGGTCATCATAAAAAGGTGAGAGGGCTAGTGAGGTTAAAAGAACCTTAATTAAATCATCTGAAAAGTTAGGAGAGGTGTTTCTCGGTGAGGCTAGAAAATAGTTCGATGATGTCGAGATATAATCAGGAGAGTGTGTAAAGGAAAAAGTATCCTCAACATCGGAATCAGATAGGATAATAATAGGATGGTGGGAAAGACATGACTATATAACAACCCAGTGGAAATAACATAAGTAATTTATATATAATATAATAGTAGTGTATTATCTGCCATGGAAATTTCTTACACATACTATTCTGGAAACTACAATGGCACGAAGGACTTTCTTGGACGGAAAAAGTAGTTATAGTTTAGGTTTTACCCTTGTTCTCTATAACCATGAGCTCTGATACCAATCTGTAACACCCTTATTTTGACATATAGCAGCGGAAGCTAATATGGGGTATTACTTCACAGATCAATAGACATAATCATAGAAAATGACTCATAGAAAGACGTTTTAGAAAATTTAGTTATCATTCAATATAATCAGAGTTTTACAAAAACAGAGGTCCCAAAATCTACATGAAAACATAAAGTTTGAATGATAACCAGTTTGGACGTCTTTAAGTTCAATGCCACTCCGTGCCATAGGTTGCTCAATTACCTAAGATAAACATGCTAAAAGGGTCAACACAAAGGTTGAGTATTATCTGCCATGGAAATTTCTTACACACACTATTCTGGAAACTACAGTGGCACGAAGGACTTTCTTGGATGGAAAAAGTAGTTATAGTTTAGGTTTTACCTTTGTTCTCTATAACCATGAGCTCTGATACCAATCTGTAACACCCTTACTTTTGATATATAGCAGCGGAAGCTAATCTGGGGTATTACTTCATAGATCAATAGACATAATCATAGAAAACCACTCATAGAAAGACATTTTGGAAAATTTAGTTATCATTCAATATAATCAGAGTTTTATAAAAACAGAGGTCCTAAAATCTACATGAAAACATAAATTTTGAATGATAACCAGTTTGGACGTCCTCAAGTCTAATGCTACTCCATGCCATAGGTTGCTCAATTACCTGAGATAAACATATTAAAGGGTCTACACAAAGGTTGAGTGAAATTCATAGGTTTATGATAAATAGTTGAATAGAAGTCATCATATAAAGTGGGTTACGTTGTTATACACCCATAAATAGTAATAATCATATACAAGTTATGATAAGTGGTAATAATTACAACACATACAATTATCATGAAAAACAGTATTATTGCTCTAAGCTCATGATATCAATACGTTAACATGGAAATCAACGTAGTGACATTGGTTGAGAAACAAATGTTCTCGTGAAAAGGTAACTTGCTAAGGTTACCCATTAAGTCAAATATAGTGCTATTTGTACCAAAAATATAGGCACACCAACGGGAGTTGTCACACCCCGATAGATCTATCCATAATATTCACGTTCACTCGCAAGTGACTAATGGTTCATGATTAAGAAATATTGGCAGTGGAAGGTACTTAGGCAATAATATATCTGGATAGCATACAGTTGGAAAAACACTTGCTTTCATGGTTTAAGCATGTATCCCCCTCGCAGGTTTATAAAACATTCAAAAGATTGAAATGCGAGGCTATGAACTCACAATATCAGTTTTAAGTACTTGTGTATATTAAAAATAATTAAGAATATATCCCCCTCGCGGGTTTATAAAACATTCAAAAGATTAAAATGCGAGGCTATGAACTCACCTTAACATGGAAATCTGATTTATGGCAATAGTATATGAAATGAAAGTAACAGCCTCGTCACGTAACCTGAGGGTAATATGTCAAGTCTTGGTGTGATTGTTTATGTTTTCAAAACTTTATAAAGTTTAACATACATCTTACTTTGACTTATTAATATATGGAAATATTGTATCACTGTTCGGGCTATTATAATTCAGAGGTCATGCAGTAAACGTTTGATGAGCCAAGACACTTTAAATTGTAAATCCAGCAAACTCGTCAAAACGTATACCCAAATGAAACCCCTCTCATGAAATTCCCTAGTAACGTGATATGATAAGATTTTAAGTTTCTTCAAAAGCTAGTGATGATAAGTTACATTAATATATAAACGTAATTGGTTTTATAATGCGTCGATCGAATGATTAATAAATGAATAATCTGTGTGGGTTTTAATAAAATAAATTCTTATAATATTAATATATATTTTTTATAACTAATATAAAAATATTTCATTTTATACCTTTAAGAATGCAAAAATGGCAATATATACCCTTGGTTTATAAACTTTTTGAAAATTTTAGCTTATAGCTTATAGTTTTTGCTTGATTCTTATTTTAATTAGCTTATTAGGTTGTTATTTAGATTTCAGAGCTTATTAAGGTTAGAATTCAGCTTATTTTAACTTTTCTTAAAAAAAACCAAAAACATAGTTAAAATAGAACAGTTAGCTTTTTCCATTAGTTTTTTTTACTCATCTGAATTTCAAAATGCTTTTCAAGTGATGATTTAAGTAGTCTTTAGTACAAGCTTTAAGTAGGTATAAAGCTTATTTCCATAAGGATCCGTTTGTGTGCTTAAAATTAAGCTCAAAAGTAGCTAATCTGTCTGTTTGGTTTAAAGTTTAAGTATAAGTGCTTATTGGTTTCTCAGCTTATGGCTTATTTCTTTTGCTCAAATTTGGTTTGCACTTGCTTATTAGGGCAGACATAAGGTAGTTGTAGCTTCTTTATCTTAAGTCTTAGCTTATTCTAGTTTTTAAGTGTCCTTAGTTTAGATTAAAAAAAACCATATAGCTAGTTAAGTGCATTCTGTCTGTTTTTAAGCTAATTTCCAGCTTATTTACTAGTTTTCAAAAAAAGTTACTTTTATAAATTTAGCTTATTTTCATCTGCTTTACAACTTAGTTTAAAAAGTTTTTAAAAAATAAAAGTTTTTGCAAAAAGTTAGGCCATGGGATTCGAACCCATGACCTAACCATTAGCACACACTTGTCCCACAAACACACACACTGTCCAACACGCCCTTGTGTCTTTTTCAAACAAATCTTCCCTTAGTTTTCTTTTAAACTCATTTTAAGTTTTCCATTTTAAAATAAGTCGTAGCTTATTTCTGGCCTTTTAGGGCTTATTCTGCCAGCTTATTTTTAGTTAACATTTTTATAAAATCGAGAATTTCGTTTTACACTATTTGTGATTTTTCTAGAATTTTAGAGTAAAGTTTACTATTTTTAATCATTTTTCTTTATTAAAAACTTTAAAAAATCATAAAAATATAAAAATAATCAAAAAAATAATTTTCTTTTTCTAAAATTTTCTTTTATCTTAATTTAGGTTTAGAAATTAAATTTGCGTTCGTAGGCTTAAATTTTAGTATACTTGCTTAAATTTTAGTATACTTGCTTATTAAAAACTTTGGAATTTCACTTTGATATTATTACGTATCAATGCATCTGGATAGCATACAATTAGAAAAATACTTGTATTCATGGTTTATAGCATGTATCCCCCTCGCGGGTTTATAAAACATTCAAAAGATTGAAATGCGAGGCTATGAACTCACCTTAACAAGGGAAATCTGATTGATGGCAAAAGTAGATGAAATAAAAGTAAACAGTCTTGTCACGCAACCTGGGGTAATATGTCAAGTCTTAGTTTGATTGTTTATGTTTCAAAACTTCACAGAGTTTAACCATACATATTACTTTGATTTATTAATTTATGGAAGTATTGTATCACTGTTCGGGCCATCATAATTCAGAGGTCATGTAGTAAACGTTTGAGGAGCTAGGACACTTTAAATTGTAAATCCAACAAACTCGTCAAAACGTATACCCAAATGAAACCCCTTATATGAAGCTCCCTAGTAACGTGATACGTTATAGTTTTAAGTTTCTTGAAAAGCTAGTCGATGATAAATTACGTTAAATATATAACGTAATTGTTTTATAATGCGTCGATCGATGATTAATAACGATTGATGTGTCGGGTTTTAATAAAATCAAGTCTTATAATGTTAATATATATTTTTATAATTTATATAAAAATATTATATTTTATATTTTTAAGTTTGCAAAAATGGCAATATATACCCTTGGTTTATAAACTTTTACAAGTTTAGTCCTTTATATAATAAGTATATAAATATTAAACCTTTAACTTTGAAACTTGGCAAGATAGGTCCTTATAGTTATAACTTTGGAATAATAACATTTTCAGCCCCTCTAGTTATAAATATCAAAAAGTTACGATATATACCCCTTGGATGAGATTTATTTGCAAAACAAGTCCAAAAACCATAATAATGATATTTTTGAAATCCAAAAGAGTTTTGCAGGTTATGGCTTATTATAATAAGCTAAAATAATATGTTCATCATAACAAAAGTTTAGAAAAAGGATTTGTTAGCTAGAAAATCAAAACGGGTCGTTTTTAGGGTTTTAATCAAAAACACATGGGTTTGAGGATTCAAGGCTTTAACAAGGTTTCATATATGATCTTAGGAGTCTTATGAACATTCTAAAATAGATTATGAGCTTATTGAACAAGATTATAAGCTTACTTGAGCTAAAATGGGTCAAAATGGGGTTTTTGGATTCGTACGCCTAGGAATGGCTTCAATGGCTTCTTTCTCTTGATTCTTGGCTTCAATTCTGATCTTAGGGACCTTCTACTTCTTCCTTGGCTGAGCTAGAACACCATTTATATGTTTAATGAGTTTTGAGGTGTGATTGAAATGGCTTGTATGTTTCGGCTTATATAGTGCTCGAAAAGCCTTAGTGCCCAAGTTTTCTTGGTGGCTAAGGGTTAAGGGTTGTAGAGTGATGACCAATGAAGCCTAGAGATGAGTATTGAAAGCTAGAACAATAGCTAAGCAAGGTGTAAAGGTGTGGAGAGGGTTCGGCTGCCATAGGGTGACAATGAGGTGACAAGAAGACTTGGTGGCCAAGGGAGGTGATGGAGGTGCTTGTAAGGTGCTTGGGTGGCTGCTAGTGAGGTCATGGTGATGCAATAGTGGTGCTTAGATGCTAGCTTGGCTTAGAAAATGGGTTAAAAATAAGTAAAAGGGTGACGGGTGGTTTAAGGTTTCGGCTTAGGATTTAGGGTTTTAATTCGTGGATTAGGGTTAAGATTAAGGATAGTTTAGGGTTTAGGATTAAGGTTTAATGTTAGGATTAGGGTTTAGGATCAAGGTTGAGGTTTTAAAATGAAATTAGGGTTTTAGGGTTTAGAGTTTTAGATTAGGGTTTTAGGATGACTTAGAGTTTAGGTTTAGGGTTTAAGAGTCATGCATTAAGTGTTTGTACCTTGTGTTAAAGTGGTGGTAAGAAACTAAAGTGATTTAGGAGGTAAAATGACCTAGTTTGACTTTCTTGCATTATTGTCTTGTACATTGTGCTTAAACATGTTGTACCATGGTTTTGGAGGGAAGATATAATTCAAATATTGTGCATTGTACACTTGTACACATGCTTGAAGGTTTTCACATTCATTTTATATGTATATGTTACATATAATTAGGGTTTTGATATAAACGTTTAACGTTTAAAGCTTGTTTTGAAATAACATCGTAAATGGTACGTTAAATGGATAATGTACTTGGTAAAAATGATATTAAGATATAGACTTGACATATTAGGATGTTTACATGATGTAAACATAGATAGAATTGTCATAGGTAGGTTGCATGAGCTCTTTTACTTTAGTTATGTAAACCACGTTACATAATGAGATAAAGCAAAAAAATTTCCTGTAAAAAGGTGGTATATATTGCATCTAATTTAATAGATGGATATTACATTGCATCTAAATTAATAGATGGATATTACATTGCATCTAATTTAATAGATGGATATTTACGTTGATAAAAATTGCGGGTTGTTATACGTTGGATTACTTGGGTTGATTAGATAACCTTCTTCTTGAGTGGCGTCACCGTCAAAAAAGTGAGTTGAATTAAGTAGCGTGTGATCTAAATCAAGAACCAAGAAAAGCTTTTTATGTCTTAACAGATTCTTTAGAGCTCTTTCACGTATTCGAGCAGCTTCATCATTAGATATCCTCAATTCCTGCCAAAAGATGATATATGATAATACAAGTTCAATATATATGTAAGAGTATATATAAAAATGAAAGTTCTTTTACAGAATAAACGTTAACCTTGTGTATATACTCAAATGGAACCCCGAACGGACTATCCATCTAAAAACGGGATGTGTGCTTAGACCCTTCTTAACTGATGCTTATGCACATAATTAAAAAGAGACTATCTGATGTATAAAAGAAGTAGACATACTTTGACATTGTAGGCCTTTCTAATATCATTTGCATATGCATCAGTCGTTACTCTCAAAATTAAACTATCGATGGCAAAGTGAGACTCTTGTCGTTGACTTCATTGGAGAGCTTCGCCTATGTAGATAGGAAATCAATTAACCTATTGAAACACTTGAAAAGATCAACACATACCGTCTTAATCCTACCAGCACAAAGTCAATAATCAATAGTATGAGACATATAACCAAAATGAAAAGCTGAGGAAAATTCTTACATCTGTCTTATCTCAATCTTGTAACTTAGAAGTTGTAAGCATGTAATTATTAAATAAAGGAGCCCAAGTAGGACCTTCTCCATCGCCTACCCTTCAAACCTGTATTGCAAATGATGGGAAGTAAGTAAAGCATATACACAGACACACATATTGGAATATATACGGAGACACAAAGAAACAACATTTCAATTATCTGTGCTGATAGAACTTTTCCTAGAGATCGATTAGGGGGGGGCTTAGCCACTAAGGAACAGAATTTCATCATTATCCACAAACGTATTTATTGGAAAACTTTAAGATCACTCACAATGTTATTAATTATGGGCGGGCCATGGTAATCTAGCAACTCTGCAGCATGTTTACTTCCTAATTTTCTCTTCATAATCTACAGAATAAGAAGGTAACATGGTCGATTTCCAAGATGGTGATTTAAGCCGTATAGCTGTAATGTTATTCTTAAAAGCTAGATAACAAAATTTAGCTACCTCATCCTCGAAATAATGCTTACAGCGTATAAGATCTTCCCAGTCTCCATGATCAGTAACATTAAGAGGCCAATCATGTGAAACCAATATATCAAAAGGTTCCTCAATTTGCATGAGTCTGTGAACATCATATTCTCGCATATGGTATACTAACTTGATATCACTATCGTTATACGGAGGTGATAAGTGTAAAATACACATATCCGTTTGTACCTAAAATAACCCAAATAAACCCAAAACAGACCAAAAATGGCAAAAATATGCTTGTATTTGTGTTTTGTGTGTGCAGGT
>BQNB010018737.1:60000-67854 GCA_026074375.1 Tanacetum coccineum | reverse complement strand
GCAAGATGCAACAAACTTTTATCAGCCGATAGTTTATAATTATTACTCATTTTTTTTATATGTTACCACGATATAAAGAAAACTTCTTTTTAGAAAATTCAAGTATAAATTTGAACTAAGACTAAATAAATTAATGTTGTTGACTACATTAATAAAGCTTCAATATCAAAAATTGTTGATTTAAGTTTAATTTTTGAAAAGAGCACGTATTCTTAGTCCGGTTTAGGAGCTTATGGGAGAAAAAGCCACAAACTACACTTATGAGCTCTTAAGATTTCCAACTAATCCTTGTTTAGCATCTAACTCCTAATTAACTCTATCATTTTTTGTTCTTCGCAAATTTAAAAGATCCGCGAATGCTTAGTCTAAAAGTTAAGGAACAAGCTAGAGCGCAACATGCTTGATCAAGTAAAAATTTATTCTTATTCTACCCAGCAGGAAAGTCAAAATTGTGACAAAACACTTATTTTGTTTTTGAAATTTTTTAATTTTTTTAATTTTTTGGTATTTTGGTGGTAAAAACGGGATTACGTGAAAACAACGCCTGCATGTATAATCAAATCGATAGACCCCCCCATACTAGAGTTGAACATTGTCCTCAATGTTTTAAGAAGGGCTCTACGTAAATCCTAAGCCATTTATTAAGTATGCTTAAAGATAAACGTTAGTCGATAAGATTTGGATATTGGATTCCCATAATGAAGCTGAGGATGTGAAGCTCGAGTGAACGAAGGACAAAAACCGCGAGCACGATAGGCTTCAAAAATCCGGGACAATCCTGGACAATCATCATAAAAACACAAGCATACGAGAATGGAAGAGGAACACCTCCTCATGTTACACTTATTAGAAAATAGAAAGAAGATAAAAGGATAAGCATGGGTTGCCTCCCACGAAGCGCTTGTTTAAGGTCACTTAGCTTAACCCGTCCCCGAATTCATTAGTCCTTGGGGAAAGTTTGGAGATCCGGGACAACCATATGTGGTATGTCCCCTCCAAAGTAGTGCTTAAGTCGATGACCATTCACCTTGAAGTTTAGCCTGTCGGTTTGAGATAACTCGACGGTGCCATATGGAAATACTTGGGTAATGGTGAATGGTCCAGTCCAGCGGGTCTTAAGCTTGCCCGAGAAAATCTTTAATCTAGAATTAAAGAGGAGGACTCGATCACCAACATTGAAAACGCGGTTCTTGATCTTGGAGTCATGGATCCTCTTTGTCTTCTCTTTGTAGATCAAAGAGTTCTCATAGGCTTGATCACGAAGTTCATTCAATTCATTCATTTGAACTTTCCGGTGATCGCCCGCGATAACAAGGTTATAATTGCAATGTTTCAAGGCCCAGTAGGCCTTGTGCTCAAGCTCGATAGGTAGATGACACGCCTTTCCGTACACCAACTTGTAAGGAGTGCACCCGATGGGTGTCTTGAATGCGGTACGGAAGGCCCACAAGGCGTCATCCAACTTATCGGACCACGAAGCATGGTTTTCACCTACGGTCCTCTCAAGAATTCATTTCAAACCACGATTTGAAACCTCAACTTGCCCACTTGTTTGTGGGTGATATGCGGTGGAGAGACGGTGAGTAACTCCGTATTTAAGCATGACTTTTGCAAATTGGTCATTGCAAAAATGGGTACCGCGATCACTAATGATAGCACGAGGGGTCCCAAATTGGGCGAAGAGAGATTTTAAGAATTTGCAAACAACTCGGGCGTCATTGGTGGGGATTGCTTTTGCTTCAACGCATTTTAACAAATAATCGACGGCCACGAGTATATACTTGTTCCCTCGTGAAGATGGGAATGGTCCCATAAAATCGATGCCTCAAACGTCAAAGATCTCACAAACTTGGATTGCATTTTGTGGCATTTCATCCCTTTGTGAGATTTTTCCTTGACGTTGACAAGCGTCACATCGGGTGACCAAGTCATGGGCATCTCGGTAAATAGTCGGCCAATAAAATCCCGAATCAAAGACTTTTTTAGCGGTGTAGTTGGCACCATGATGTCCCCCGGTGGGTCCATTATGGCAAGCCATGAGGATATCATGGGCTTCTTGGCCAAAAACACACCGCCGAATCACTTGATCCGCACAAATCTTGAACAAATAGGGGTCGTCCTAAAAATAATGCTTAATGTCTTTGAAAAATTTCTTCTTTTGTTAGGGCGACATCCATTTCATAACAAAATTCCCCGCATGGTAATTTGCAAAGTCGGCAAACCATGGGGTACTATCATCACCACGGAAAGTCACCATACCAAGTGTCTCGAGAGGAAATGTTATCGTAATTTCCTTTTTCGTCATCACAACTTTGTTCGGGGTTCCTCTAAGCCTAGACTGAAGAAACATGTAATCTAATGATCTACCAAGAACAAGAGAGAGAGATGTGGGTTGTGATGTTTAGTGAGAGAAAGTATATGGAATGGATGAAGTGTTATTACTATGTGGAAATTGAAAACAAATGAAACAACCCACCAACCCCTCTCTACGTCTATGATAGGCTTATTATAGTTACATGAAGCCGCCCAGATGGGCTAATGAGTGGGCTTCCCATAGTGCTTGGCGATTAGCTTCTAACTTAACATGACACAATCAACGAGCTAAAGACCCTATTCACTACTTGGAAGTGACCGACACTTTTTGTAGTTTCCAACAATCTCCTCCCTAAGGGCGTCACTCCATTTACAAAAACTTTAAGCCTAGCTTACAATGCTTTGTCTTTAGTCTTTAGCTCGTCCTTTTGACATTCTCCTGTGAGTATGTTGTAGTGATCATTGATTCCGGATTGTGAGATTGTTCCTTGAACATGTTATTTGTACTTTTGATCTTGAGCATCATGAGATCATCAAAACCAAGCATAATCTCTTCGATATTTCCTTGAAACTTTGCCATTTTGTGGAATTTGTGATTTCTGAACAACATGCTCATACCAATCTTTAATGGGTTGTCTTGAAAAAACTTTAATGCATACTCTTCCATGAGATTCGTTAACTATAATACTTTGTCACTTTGAGAAAGATGTTCGTTATCAGAGTAGCGGAAGTCTTGAAATATGTATTTAAGCCTTTCATGAAGTCCTTATGTTTATCTATCAGGTATGAGCATGTAGCTATGGATCTTGTAAGACAACTGGAATCAGGAACCTCCACCACCATCTTTAAATAGCCTGCATAAAAACAGTTAGCAATAAAGCGGGGGGACGAATATGGCTTTGTCATTCGCCCAGGTTTGGTTGGAGTAACCTTCAAATCCGTGAGGATCGACCTGTGATCAGATAGATTCAATTTAAGAAGAATCTTCTTGACAGGATTTCCAGCTGTAGTATTGAATCTTTCTAACACATAAGTATTAGATTCATCATACTCAACATGTTCTCATTATCGGAACGTCTCAAAGCAGACAGCACGATAAGAGTGAACCAGTGAGTTACTATCTCACCGATTGATATAGAAAATCGATTTGAAAATCAATCGACGTGTCACTTGCTAAAGTGGTTTTGTGACACATCGAGAGTTTTAAGCAATTCAAAATTCTTTAACCGTTGATCCATAACCTGGAACAAGTTTGATTCATAAAGAATCGCACCATTGTTGCTTTCCAGTTGTCACAAGCTTGATTCATAAGAATCGCACAAGTCACCTACCATGAGCTTGTTTGATGTTGGCTCAAGCAGGATTTCCATCTTCATTGTGAATACCTAAGTATCACTCGGATGTTCTGGCAAAATCACAAGGATCTTGCGTAGGACTCTAATGATATTACTTGATATTCACATTGTGTGAGATAACAAGCTAAATTATGACAAGTGTCCTAATGAGATTAATGGATGATCTCTTTTGGCTCTAGACTCAATAGTGCACTTTTAATTTTAGTGATCGGAGGCTGGAGCTGAGTGCCACCTTTTCAATATCAACTAACTCGGAGTGAGAAAGTCAATAGAAATGAGTGTATCTCCGTGAGTTTTGAAACAAAGTCTTTCCGACTTTGAGTGGCTGGGAGGGGTTTGTGCATAGCGTCACTGGGTCCATGACTGTCTTCAATGTCAGACAACACCTAAGTGTTTCTGACAGCATATGTATTGACCCGGTTTCTGCCTAAGTGTATGGAGGGCTTCTTTCTTTTCACCCTTTATCCTTACATTTCTTTTTCATTCTTCAACCCCTTCAATGCTTACCGAGACTTCATAACTAACACCTTGTTGGGTTTGTTCCAGTGTTAGCTCCATCTCAGTCGGCATTATTCCCGATTCTCACTTTTTCTCCTTTTTAATCATACCTAAGGACTTCTACACTAACTAGTGGATATCCCTGGGTAGATCCCTCCGGTTCTGGCTGGATCATGGGATTTGAATACCTATACCTAACCACCTTATAACTCCATAAAATTAAGTACATGGTCGGTCTTTTAGGGTATTCCATCACCATTACAAACCAAAATCATTGAAAAATTCATTCAAAGTGTTTGATATAAATATCAAAAGGTTTACACTTTGAATGTTTTTAATCATCACTAAAAGCTCCCCCTTAACATGTGCATCGTAATCGTAGTACATGCTAAGTGTGGAGTGCATCGAGTCCATTTTAATTGATTACTTCTGTCAATATACATTAAGTCCAGGTTAATCACATTTTCTCCCCTTATCCAAAATGTTAATCCCTTGATATTTTGGATATCAATTGATTAACCGTTCGGGGACAAAATGATGTATTCTAGCAGAATGGAACATATTATTGCTCCCCCTTAACTTTTGAGGGTTTATAAGATGGTGCCGAGTACAATTATTTGAAAGATTTTGAATTTACTTATAAATTCTTGTAAAATTTGTACTCGAGCACATCTTATTTTTCACCAAAAATCTACACTAGTTATTAACATATTCACAAGATAAAATTATTTACGAGGATTGACCTTATAAGATGAGAACAACATATGATAAATCATATGGTCCTTTGTAGCCGCCGTAGGTCTCCTTCGTACAATCTCCCGCCAACGAACTTTTCCAAGCTCCTCATTAACCTTCTTTCTTTCAAGAGGTTGTCAATCTGATCTTTCTCTGTACAAGCACTCTTCAGCGTTGCTTCAACTTTCTTTCCAAGTTATGAAAGTCTTTGCATCAAACTTCGAGGATAGAACAGATTCAGATACATATGTAACTTGAGCTTGTGTGGTTGGTGTTGATGTTGTCTTAGCTTCCCCCTAAACCAGCAATCCTTTCTTGAGTAGATTCAGAACTTTCTTGCAAGCCGCATCAAGCAGTCTTGATGTATAAAACCCAGATATCCGAAGTACACAAATAACTCAAAACCGCAACACCAAAGTCAATTAAGTCCCGGATGTCCGTATTTCTCCTTACATGATAGTGATGATATAAATTGTAACACCAAAGTCAACTCGTAATGAGCGCATTTCTTTCATCTCTTCTTCAGATAACAATGATGAAAAAATTGGTAACACCACAGTCCAAACTATAGTCCTGGAAATCACAATTTATTTCCCTCTAATTATCAAAACTGGAAACACCTAAGACAATTAAGTTGCCTAAATGTTAACTCATTTCTTTCATAACAAAATACTGACTAACTATAATGAAACAATCATACCTATGTTACCTGCTTTTATCAAATATTTCTACTTCTTTTAATGAATAAGCTTAGGGAATTTACCATATGGTGTAAACAATTAATTGAAATCCAGAAAAGAAATTTTCCCTCACATTTTTAAATGATAATACTCCCTAACAGACTTCCCCCTGGGGACTCAAATAGATGCAAACTGGCTAATGTGACGAGAGTCTCTCCAACATGTGATTGAAGCTAGTGCACCACGAAAGAATACAAAATAGCCTAAAATTCAAAAGAACTAACCTCAAAAGACAAAAAGAAGCTAACCCTCAAAAGAAGAACCAAGACACTATCAAATAAACCCCCATCTTACATCCTTCCCCCTTACTGTTTATTTTCGTGACACGCCGGAAATCAGCAAAACCATTATACGCATATACATATTTCGAGATCGTGTTTGAAGAATTAATTAAGCTTAAAAAATCTAGTATGTGAGAATCAATTTCATGCTTTTAAAACTTATGAAAGGTAAAATTTCCAAGCCTTCCTAAGTCTTTAACAAACTATTAGGTGTTGGCAATATTAATCGTCTGTAGTTTAGAAGCCTGAATTCACTAAGTCTGTAAAATTGGCAAATAAGTCCATAAAGATATAATACAAATGAACTCTAAAGCTTTTGTAGTTAATATAAATTAACCCCCCTTGAAATTATTATATGTCATTATTCAAAACTTTATTCGTTTATTCCATGACTTATTTTGAAAGACTGTTTTAAAAGATTATTGGATGACAAATTTCCCCCGTCAAATAAAGACCCCGTTTTCTTATTTAAAGAGTTGTTGTCATTGTTTGAAGTGGTCGAATTTTCCCTTTGAAAAATCTTTTGAGTGATTACTGAAAACAACTGATTCCATTAATGAAGCAACTTTTTTACCAAAAAAAAATAAGATTTTCTCTATATTAACACATAAGCGCACTTACACATACACTTTAAGTGAAATATAGAAGCACGGGTTTAGTGTTGCAAAGTAAACACAACCTTTCAATGGTCATTAGAGTAGACCATGCCCGAGAATAAATTCCCGTTGTTAGGAACAACTTCTTTTAGACGACATGTTTTTCCTCAATGTTGAAAAGCGGGTAACTATCTGAAATAATAGCAAGCCATATGCATGGTATTTTTGAAAACATTAAAACTTCATGCTCGAACTTCATTTACAGCCCGTCATATCATTGTTGAATGACATTTTTCTAAGACCTGGTAAAATGTTATCGATTTTTCAGAATAACATGCCATTGTGAAAACTTCTTTTTGTATTTTTCTCCAATTTATTAATTAGTGTATTATTGAATTTTGAAAAATTTATAATAAAAAGAAAAATATTTTTGGTTTTCTGAGTTTATATTATATACATGTGATACAAAGGAAATTCGAATAGGTACCTAACCACTATTCGTCAACTTCATCTTGCCCACTTTTTTCAGAGTCTCCGGCGTAAAACATCGCATACCCAGCTTGTTGCTTAGAACAATTCAATTCTTCTCGGCATCCATAGCTTTAAGTGAAGATGCCCCGCGCAATTGATACTTCTCCCCAATATTGACAAAGTAAACTAGTTCCGATCACAACCATTTTCAACATTCTTCCTTTATGATAGTGTAAATATTATGTCTAAATGCTTAGAATCAGGATATTTACTTTGTAGTCAACATAAGGCAATAGCGCTTTTGTTTTTATCACAGTACAATAAGAATTGTTATGAAATCCAAAGCCATAGTCGGTAAGTTGTGTCTCATCCTAAAGACTGTGATCACAACAACCGGACAAAGCAATATGATTCAGCTTCCATACGTGGATTCGCAGGCACTTTTTGGCCTTTTCGACGGACCAGCTCAACAAGTCTATCACCTAAAAATTGTATACTACCAGACTGTTGGCTACGTGCAGTAATCTTGACAACCAGCATGACCCAACTGCAAATGCTGTTAGTAGCAATTGGAAGAAACCTTTCAGATTACCAAAGACCCCGATGTACGGGTTCCTTTTTGGATACCGAAAGATCCTTTTATACCGCATTTAAGTACTTTTCGGTGGTCGAGCCTGATACCGGGCACACGTGCATATAGTAAAATTGTTAGGTCAGAGTCCTACTAGCTGTAAGATAAAGGAGGGTGGTGCCGAAACATACACGATAGTGTGACCGGATCTACATCATTCTCTTTTATGTTTCACATAAATGGAACCGAACAAAAGAAGCGTTTCGTCCACTGCGAAGATACACAGACAAAAGT
>BQNB010018737.1:0-52500 GCA_026074375.1 Tanacetum coccineum | reverse complement strand
AATGACAAAGAATCTTTTGTTTCATGTTCGTGAAAGTGATCTTATGGAATGCTGAGGAAAGAGATGTTGTACCACCAGGGTATTCGTATGAATGCTCATGCCTGGTCTTCGGACTGCGCCCACTAGTGAAGTGGATTTCCATAAATGTACTTGTACAAGTTTGGATTTCCCAAGGCACTTCATATCTTTCGGGATATATTTCAAAACATCATCAGAAGCATTCTGATTTAAACTTTCGTTTGTGCCCCAAACAAATTTTATAAGCACATCGAATGTTTTTCAAATCATTTTTGCCACAGGCCTTCTACGGTACTTAATTGTATTAAGAAGTAAAACGCTGAAAAAGGAATTGTACGGTATAGTCAGCAGATAGTAACTGTACTGACTCACTCTTTACCATTCTATTAGTAGAAATACTTATAGTGTGTTAGTCTTCGGACATCTGGTCTAGAGAACGGCGAACATTAGGGAATCTGATACTTAGGTATTAGAGGAACTAGCTTGTCACGTGCCGGAAAACCTGTCAAGAAGGTTCTTTTAATGAATCTATCTGATCACAGGTGCAGTATTCATACTGTAATCATTGATCCTCACGGAATCAGAGGTTAATGTAACCGACCAGATTGAGTATCGTCTATACTCGGTCCCTTCAAAATATAAAACCTTTGTGTGTTCACAAAATGTTTTTCTAGAACACATTAAGTGGATTTTACATAACAAAATGTTTTTGTTGGTGACTAAATTGTTCTATCATAGCGAATGACGACTCAAAGTATCCGATGCAAGACATGCTCATATCCTTACTCACATATCTGAAGAAATCAAGAAAGTTTACATACAAAGCTTCCGCACAATCTCTGAAAATCAATGTCTTCTTCAAATGCTAAACGTTATGGAGATTAGAAGAAGATACATCATCAAAGCTTTCCAGATTCCAACAGATATGAGCATGTGAGACTAAAGATCAGCGTATGGCAAAGTCAAAGTGAAAGAAGATCACAAAGTAATTCAGAGAAGTAAAGCTTAAACAAGTCAAAGATCAAGATCAAGTCATCACATCAAGTTCTGAAGATCATGATCAAGGTGTTAAAGATCGAATTACCAAAGCACAACAAGTGAAGTACCCTATCAACAACGAGCTAAAGAGACAAGCACGAGTGAGCTTCAAACAACTTCTCATGACCTCATCTAGGGGGAGATTGTTAGGATCACATAAATGGACCCGAACAAAGAAGCTTCGGTCACTCGAAGATACAAGACAAAAGTCTAGCTCGTTTAAGCGTGTAATATTATATAAACGGGCCATTAATAAAAAAGTCCATCAAAGCCCAAAGGCCTAGGCCCTAGGCCGGTCTATACTAGGTCTAGAGAGGATGTATAAAGCCATCTTTTCTTCATTTTTTAGGTTAGCTACTCCATAATACTTTTCATCTTTAGGGTTTTTAGCAACTCTTGTTTCTTTCAATCAAAAAGTTCTTTAATGTTTAATCTTTTGTGCTATTGATCTTGTGATTAATCTATGGAATGATCTAGGGATCCTACATGGTTCAATATTCGGTGTTACTTGTTGTTGGGGACAGTTACGGGTAGAAGAACGAGTGCGCATGCACTAAATATGAATAAAACACAATTTATTTTATTTTTAGTAACCGAAAGTTAAAAGTCCACGGTAGCTCTTTAAATTACGCACAAGAAAGCGGAAGGAATTAGCATGCCGAAGCAATTTAAAAGCGTTCTTCCTTTTTGGGCGATGTTCCTTGGATCAAGCCCTCCTTATACCCCCCATATAGTTTGTAATTAAAAGGTGAGCCGATTATAACGATTAACAACACGATTTGTTTTGTTGGTTTTTCATTTTTTTTGGAATTTTTGATTACTTGATGAAAAACATATTCACAAATGAAAGCGATAACTTCACGGGAAAGGGTCTTCAAACACTAATCTTCAAACGTACACAATAATCGTTTCACAACCTCCCCGGCAGCGACGCCAAAAATTGACTTGAAGATTTCATACTATATATATATAATATAAATATAAATATAAATATATATAATAAATAGTCCCAAAATATCAATAATAAGAATTCCGTAAGGCTTTTTAAAGAGATTTTACTTTTATCCAAAGTAAAACCCTAAAAGAAAACCTTCCCGGGTCGTTTCCCGACTAGGCGTGAATGGACAATCGAGTTTTGGTTTGGATTATGCTTGAATAATACAAAGATTGGGTTGGTTTCTAATTCTACGAGAAAAACAAGTAAGGCACGCTAAAAACAAAAGCAATTAAGGCTAAAACATTAAAAACGATAACGGGATTCAAAACCCGTTCTTTAAAAAACTAAATTCTAAAATTTTAACCCTACAAATGAAAATTTAATTTTTATAAAAGAAAATTTAAAAAAAAAAGAATTATATTTTTTTGACTTTTATTTTATTTATTATGAATTAAAAACGGATTTAATCTAAAAACTTGATAATAAATACTAAACTAATTTGGAAAATTCTGAAAAATTTGTGAAAAGTACTTTGCATTATGCTAAACCTAAGAAAAATAACACGGGTGAAACAACTTATTGAAATAAGCTAGAAATAAGCAAAATGAGCTAATAAGCTAAAATAGAGAAAATGTGTATAAAAGACAAGTGGGGTGAGGATATAACGCAAAAGACCCAAGGGCAGGATGGTTTTGTATGGTGGTGTTAAAATAGTTGGTAGAGGTTGTAGAGGTCACGGGTTCGAGCCCTGCTCACCCATGACTTCCTAATTTCCCAAGTATTTTTATTTTGCAAAATTTTTGAAACTGCTTTTTAGATAAGCTAAAAACAAGGGCTTTTTGTGAAATGACTTTTTATAAAAACCTAAAATAAGCTGGAAATAAGCTTATGAAAAAGTGACAGTTTTACTTTTTAAACTAAGTGACTTATCAAGCTAAAACTATTAGGACCTTTGGACTAATTAAGCAACTAGAAAAGAAAATAAGCTGAAAAGGACTAAAAATTAACTCTAATACGCACTTTAGACTATAAATAAGCAAATAAAATAGAATTAAGTTAACTAAAAATGACAGTTTTGGTTAAAGGCTAAAAAAAACTAAAAGGCTAAACTGTTGGGCTTTTTAGGACTTAAAAAGCACATGGAAAAGAAAAATAAGCTAACACAGCTAATAAACTACACCTAATAAGCAAAGAGGGACAAAAATAAGCAAAGATAATAAGCTAAAATGCCTTAAAAAACAAATAAGTCATAATGCATAAAAACAGTTTAAAAGGGCTAACAAGCTACTTTTAAGCTAATTTTTAAATGCCTTAAACTATCCTTATGGCTTAATGACTTATATGCAGAGCAAGCTTATCCTATAAGCTACATTTATCAGCAAAGAAAAAGGAGTTTGAAACACATAAAAGCCATGAAAAAGCCAAATGAAAAAGCTGTTTTGAGCAGATTGCACACTTTTTAGTTCTCTTTAAAAGACAAAAAGGCTTTTTGCAGACTCAAAATAAACTAGCAAAAGAAATTCAAAACACAAAATAAGCTGAAACAGATTGACTTTACCGTACACTCTACTTGTGCTACCAATTTTAGAAACTAAAACTAACTTTAGCTTATCTAAATTTGGAATTGAAAAATGGCTATCTAAAGCTTTGAAAACTAAAAACTTCTTTGA
Organism: Tanacetum coccineum; assembly: GCA_026074375.1. Classification (NCBI taxonomy): domain Eukaryota; kingdom Viridiplantae; phylum Streptophyta; class Magnoliopsida; order Asterales; family Asteraceae; genus Tanacetum; species Tanacetum coccineum. The sequence goes on along the minus strand of BQNB010018737.1, from coordinate 48,837 downwards.
CAGATTTTGATCAAACATAAGTAAACTAAACAGACACTTATACTACTTCATTTTGACACTAATAACAACACAAAACCAATACTTAAAAGCTGTTTTCAAGAGCCTTATCAAATAAGCTATTCTAGAATGTTTAAACACCTCAGATTTAAGTACCTTATAGCTAAAACCTCAAAACTCACTTTTAGACTTTAAAACCTTTAAAAACAGATTAATTTGACTTAGAAAAAGCTAGCTAAAGTTGGCTAAGTAACCCAAAGTAGCTTTATACCAATTTTGACCCACTTTAGTCCTTAATCCAAACCACCCTTTAAACTTATAACCACCATTTTAAACTTGGTAAACTGATTTTTAAAACTAAAACTTAAGATACAAGATATTTTTAAGCTAATAATTAACCTAATGAACAGATTTTAACAATCAAACAAGCAAGAACAACAAGCTAATCACTAATGCTACTTTTTAGCTATTTAAGACAAATTTTAGACAAAACTTTGCTAAAATGAGATTTAAACTATAAACTAAGCAAAATAAGCACTAAACATCATAAACAAACATAAATAAGCAGATAGTAACAATAAATAAGCAGAGATAAGCAGTTCAAATAAGCAAACAGTAAACAAGCACTTTTTGACAAAAAATGTAAAATGAAACTCACAAGTTATCCAAAGCTTTTGAGTATGATTCGAAGACCCAAATCACTTTCAAAACAATCCTATAGCTTATCCACATAAGCACTAACCCATGGCCATCCACAATATACCATGCTCCATGAATTGACAGATTTTTGCTTCTTTTGAGATTTTTGATGAAAAGACTTGAACTCTTTAAACTAGGAAGATGTTTAAAGAGTTTAAGTTGAGAATAGCTTATAAGAGTAACAAGAAAGCTTATATGAGCTTATAAAATCCTTTGAACATTAATGAAACATGAACCTTAAAAACAGAATTTTAAATCTTAAAAACCTCAAATTTCATTAGCTTAAGAAACAGATTACAATACTTGAATTTTAAAGATAATAAGCTAAAAGTTAACTAAATAAGTTGAAAAGTAAAAACTAGATGCCTCAAGGGATTACACGAATCCTATTTATAAAGATATCAAAGGTCTTGGGTCTTCACTCTTTATGCTACTTCTGTTAGTGAGCTCAAGGGTGTGTTTCTTGTGTGAGAGAAGTCCAAAACTCATCAAAGCCATCTAATTTTTCTTGCTCTCCAAGTAGAATGATCTTAGCCCTTGATTTAGTCCAATGTCTTATCAACGAATCAAAATGTAGAGGATTACCAGGTTGGATTTGGTGGTTTGTGAAGTGGGGTTGAGAGGTGAGAGTGATGGATTTGTTTTGGGGCACAGGGGTCGAGTGAGAGTCACGGATGAACAATATAATGGGCGGGAAAAGGTTTTTGGGTTTTTGCTATAACAGGGTAACGGGACACAGTAACGGTGTTAGGTTGAGGGACTAACATTGTTAGTCCTTAAGGACTGGCAGTGTTAGTCCTTAGGGACTAACAATGTAAAGGTTAATGGGTTTATTGGTTAAGTGGGTTTGGGCTTATAAACTTGTGTCGGGTTATGGTTTAATGGACTTAGGGCTTTTTAAACTTAAAAGTTTTGTAGATAAAGGCTTAATGGGCTGACCCGTCCTATTAAATAGGTACGTGTTGGCCCATTTAAGATTTCTTTGGATTCGACTTCGTCTTTGACTTTTGACTTGGTTGACTTTTACTTTGACTTTTTGGCTTTTCACGCTCTTTCCAATCCCGTGCTTGGTTTTTTTTGTTTTGACTTGATTTTTGTCCTTTAGTGAATATCCGTTACCTGCACAATCATAAATAGCAAAACACACAAATACAATGTATTTTTGGTATATTTTGGTCATTTTAGGCACGTTTTTATAGGCAAAAGGTATGTGTAATTAAGCACATACCAGGAAGATAAGCCAGATTTGGATGGGCTTATAGGGCTTATTCTTAGCTTATTTTATAAGCTAGCTTGTTGACTTAAGCTCTTAAGAGCATTTTTGATCCTTGTTTGAGCTAGGATCAAGGTTTGTTCTCTTTTTACTCTATTGTACTTAATTTCCATATTAACTTATGGCACTGCTTATTTTCTACTTTTTGCTGCTTATTATTGCTTATTGGGTCTCATTTATGCTTTCTAGATGTAGTTTTCAGCTTTCAAGTCATTTGAATGTGTTTTCTTAAAAACTGTCTTTTATTGCTTAAAACTGCTTATGCTAGTTTGCTTATTTCATGTGCTTATTTCTGTGTTTTTAATGCTTAATTGTCCTCATTTCAGCTTATGCTTAATCTGTTTTTACTTTACAAAGGTTTTCAAAATCTGTTTAAGTTTAAAAAGTGAATTCATAATCTTAAAGGGGTGTTTGGCACAAGCAGTCTTAACATAGTTAAGACTGCTTGTGTAGCTTCTAGGGACTAAGACAGATTTAATAAGCTCAAATAAGGTCTGAGTATTAGCTTTCATAAGCTAGGACTAGGTTTTGATTAGGTTTAGTTAAGTTTTCTAGTTGTTTTGTTAAATCTTCAAATCTGTCATGTTCAAAAGTGGATCTAAATAGCTTATTTGCTAAATTTGTTGAATGAATACTTTAAGAATAGTTTTTGTGCTTTGAATAGGCCTCATTTGAGTTGTTTTAAATCTGTTTTGAGTCTTAAGTCTCTAGTAAAGCCTTTTTAGTACCTTTGAGCAAAAACAGTCAAGTAGGATTTAGCTTTAAGGTTAAATATTGCAGATTTATTTGTGCTTAGAGGCTAGTTTTTCTTTGTTTAATTTTGATTAAAATTAGCTTATTATAGTCTATAGTTGATCTGTTTTAAGTTTTTAGTTGGTCAAAATCATTTTGGGTCTTAATTTTCAGCTGTAAAGGTAGTTATTTATTCTAAAAGTCCAAAAACAAGTAGTTTAGTCTGTCATGTTCATTCACCTTTTTCTAGCTTATTTCCTTTTAGTTGTGCTTAATTCCTGCTTATTTGTGCTCTTGGAATCTTAACCTTTATCTGTTTTTCTCTTTTAGCTTTTTCCTTAGTGCTTATTTGTTAAATACCTTAGCTTAAATTTGGTTAAATGTCCTTAAAACCTCTTTTTGTGTCATCTGTTTTCTGCTCTCTGGTGCTTATTAAGCAAATTGGCAAAATGTGCAGAACAAACAAGGTCTTATTTTTAGCTTATCTTAGATCAATTTTAATCGCATTTAGTTTTTTCTAGTCTGTCCTAAATCTGTTTTAAAGTCAAGTTTTTAAGTCTTAATTTTAAGCTCAAATCTGTCATCTCATTTCAAAAATCCAAAAAGATACTAGTTTAATCTGCCATTGTCATTTGCACTTTTCCAGCTTATTTCCCTAAATGTTTTGGTTAAATTTAGCTTATTTAGGTTTATTTAGTTTAATGCTTAATATGTTTTTAGTTATTAGCTTATTATTAGTGCTTAATTGTCCTAAAGTTTAACTTGAAAGTTAATAAAAAGTCTTTTTAAAGAGGTTTTAATGCCTGCTGTCTTTAAGCCTTTTATTAGTTTTCTAGCTTATTTAGTTTGCTTATTTTTGTCCCTTAATGCTTATTAGGTATAAGTTAAGGTATGTTTTAGCTTATTTGTCATTAGGTTAGCTTATTATTGCTCTTTTAGTCTAATCAGTTAGGACTTATGTCTAGTTTTGAAAAAACCAAATCTGCCACTTTTTCTTATGCTATTTCTTGGCTTATTTTTAAGTTTTAATAAAAGTTGTTTTGATAAAATTGCTTATTTCTATCTTATCTTTAGCTTTTTCAAATAAAGAAAAGAAAAAAATGTTTGTGCAAAAAGGAGGTTCACAGGTTTTGAACTTGTGACCTCCCCTTTAAACACACACGCACTTACCAACTGCCTTGGGGTCTTTTCCAATTATACAATTACACCCTTTAATATTTAACCTTAATTTTTAGTTTTAGCTTATTAGGCTTATTTGCTTTTTATGAGCTTATTTCGTTTAGCTTATTTCCTGTTTTTATTTTTCTTACATTAGTAATAAATTAAAGTACTTTCTGTAATTTTTCCAGAATTTTAATAACTAGTTTACTATTTTTTATATTTAATTTAGATTAGATCTGTTTTTAATTTATAAAAAATTAAATAAAATTCAAAAAAATGAAATGCTTTTTTCTAAAATTCTTTTTTATCATTTAGGACTGTTAGAAATTAAATTTGCATATTTTGGGTTAAAATTTGATAATTTAGGTTTTAGTCGCGTTTTTTAAAATTCCCGTTATCGTTTTAATGCTTAATGTTTTAATTGTGCCTTTTTAGATTAGTGTGCCTTAAATTTACTTTCCATTTGTGTTATTAGGATTAGAAACCAAACCCAAATCTTTTATGATAATCAAGCTCGATTCCCGACATAAACTTGAATTTCCATTCACCTCTCATCGAGGAGAACGATACCCGTGTTGATTACTTATTTTTCTTTCCTAAGAAAAATTTATAAGATACTTTGCTTACATATATTATATTATATATATTAGAGGGTTATTTGTTTGATACGTATTTAGACGAACATCAAAATGGCGGTGCTGCCGGGGAGAGGTGTAGCGATTTTTAAGGGATTGTTCGTGTTCGAGCCTTGAAGATCCTTTCCCCGTGAAAGTTTTTGTTTTATTTTATATAAAAATAGTTTATTGGAATGGTTTAAGATGGATAGTAGTATCAATTGTTTATTATTTTTTGTAATTGTTAATAATTCGATAGGAATCGAAATTAATGGACGTTTGTGTTTATATTTTTTTATAAAAAAAAAATAGCAAATGTAAATTCCAAAAGGAAGGGTCTTCAAACTCTTACTCAACGAATATCCTAAAAATCGTTTCACGTCTTCCCCGGCAACGGAGCCCAAAATTTGGTTTGCGTGTGTAAGCACTAGTAAAAATTTATAATATATTATTATATAGTATTAATCCCCGTGACAATTCTTTCCAAATTACTTCTCAAACAAGCAGAATAAAAGGATAAAATTACTAAAGAAAACACAATATGTATATTTTTAAAAGGGAAGTATTTCTTCTCGGGTCGTATCCCAACGAAGTCGTGAATTGAGATTCGGGAATAATTCGGATTCAAGTTAAGAATGGATAAAGGGTTTTTGAATGTTGAATTACACTACGAATTTAATAGCACAATTAAACTAAGAACAATTGAAGAATTAAAAACGTTTAACTAATAACGAGCTAAACTGAAATTTAAAAATATAAGGCATTACTTTTAACAAATTTTATTACCTAATATCACAGATTTAAAAAGAAAATTTTTAGGAAAAGAATTAGAAGAATTTTTTAAATATTTTTCTATTTTTTTATGATTTTTTAAGAAAAAGAAAATTATTAAAATGCTATTTTAAATTCTAGAAAGAAAATACAATTAAACTATAATAAAGAAAATGATTTTTAACACTAAAATTGTGCAGAAATTATTTGGTTATGAAAAGCCCAAATTTTTAATTAACATTGAACCCTAATTTTACTAATTAAAAACTAAACCTAATTTTATTAAAACTAAAATTAAAAATATTAAAACTATCTTATTATACTAGAAAGGACGGGTAGATAATGTGAAACAAATGAAAGTAAAAGGGTAGGCGGGAAAAGTATGGAATTTACGACTCTAATTAAAACAGGACAACCTAGGACATTGAAAAAGTACAAAAACAGGACCTACGATTGTGCTTATTTTGCTTTTCTAAAAAGTGCAAATTAGCATAAGCTTAAACTACTAAGTTGAACCTTGAGCTTATACACTACAACTTTAACAAAAGCACTATGAACTTTTATCCATCTAGGATATAGCTAAAAATTATAAACATTTGAATCTGAGTTACAGAAACTAAAGGTTGCTTTGAAAATTAATTTTATTAAACTCTAGCTTATACTAATTGAAAGTTTAAACTATAAAAGATGCTATCTGAAGCTGTGATGTGTTACTAAGGATTCTAAAAGGAATAGTAAATGTAAACTAGATTATCACGAATTTTAATCCTAAAAAAGTAATGGTTCAAGCTTAATTCTGATTTAAGCAAATTTAATAAGCTTATCTAGTTCAAATATAGATTCTAGAAACTAAAAATTTGGAAATAAGCTATATATGTTTATGAAATAAACCTAGATAAAAGGATTTTAAAAATTACAACTAGAAAATAGAAAATCAAGAGAAATAAGCAAGTACTCTAGGCTGCTGCTAAACCACTTTTACAGGAACATTTAATGAGTCTAAGAGCTTAAAAATGAAAATTAAGAGATGATTTATATGTTGAGCTAATGCAGTACTATTAAAATGTTAAAGCTAAGTTCTAAACTAATTACTTTCAGTGTTAAAGATAATTGAAATGCCAGCTAACTTTACTTTTCTATAATTATTGAGTATAATAGTGAGCAACAGCGTATTAACTAAGTTTAATACTGTTGTTGCAGATTATTGGTAAATGCCTAATGTGCAGGCTAATTTCTAAAGTAAAAAACTCATAAATAATACCTTAATGTATTAAACGGCTTTAACACTAAAATTGAACTCTAAACATGTTAAATCACTAAATCTAAATCTACCTTAACTTAAACTGCCCTGGTGCTAGTAAAAACTTATTAAGCTAATAACTTTGCAAATTACAAAACTAAGAATGCCAACACCTATTTAAAACTTGTTAATCCTGAAAATCTAAACTATGCAAAGAGTTTTGACATGGTCTTGTTGACTTTGAAGGTCAAAATGCTTACCCAAAACTAGTTTATAATACTGTCAAACTATTTTTTTCTAAATCGATTTTTAAAGCTAAACTGTTAAAAACCTTATATTCTACTTAAGATTTAACTCACTATTTAAACTAATTGAGCACTAAAAACTTAAGCTTATTAAGAAGATTAAGCTAGTTTATCAGCTAGCTACTTATCACTAATAAGAACAGTTTCAACTAAGAGATTTTGTAACGTAGGGAAATAAGGTAATGAATTTAAAAACAGCTAAAACTGTTAGGTTACCTAAAGGACCCAGAACAAAGAAGCTTTCGGTCACTCGTAGATACAAAGACAATAGTCTAGCTCGAAAAGATTATGTTATTTAATGTTGATTATGTATAAGGGCAGATGTAAAGCTCAAATAAGGAAAGCCCTCAAAGGCAAATCCTTTATTAGTATAAATACTCCTAGTTTCGTCAAAATTAGGTTAGTTCTCCAATTTATTTTTATACTTTCATCTACGGTTTGTAGCCTTTTTGTTTTTTTTCATCAAAAGTTATCATTGTGTGTTTAAATCTTTTGTGCCATTGATCTTGTGTTACTCCATGGTATGATTCTAGGGATCTACAATTCTATCAAGAGCTACAACGGATTGATGTATTGATTTGTTTTGCTATTTTTTTTTTGTTTATTGATATTTTTTTTTTTTTTTTGAAAAAAAAAGGGGTTTGTTAATTGTTTGTTTGATTCTTGATTCATGGATGGTTTATGTTTAATCTATATCACTCAATCATCTTGTTAGCAATCAACGATCTCGTGTTTTTCTTTTGTTCTTGTTGTTTTGGTTGAAAAGTATTAACAATAAGTAGGGATCGAAACGAGTTTTAGTCGTTCGATTTCGAACGAGCGACTTTAAAGATTGATCGAACGAGTGGAATATTGCAAGGTCGAAGAGTTCAAGACGTTTCGACGTAATGACACGAGGGGAACTAGAAGAGTTCGAACTACGTGGAATTTATTGTCGATTTTTTCGATCTACGAGTTGAAACAAAGCCTATCGAACTAAACGTTCGAACAGACGATCGATAAGAGGGTGTCTGGTTCGAACGAAGTGTGGTTCGACGAAGGAGGTCGAACGAGGGGTTTCGAACGAGTGGAAAAACAAGGAGGATCGATCGAGGGAAATCAAGGACATCGACGGTGGAGTATCTAGGGATCGACGAGTACGATCGAACGAGAGTGAAGTTCTAGACGATATTTCGAACGAGTGGAGGACTTAGACGATCGACTAGCGATCGATCGAGTGGATCGATTGAACAAGCAAAAATTTTTTTTTTTTTTTGTGTGTGATTGTTTCAAGAAATTTAGTTATACCAAATCGGGAAATGGCCCCAACGGTCAAGACTCTTCCTTTTTATTTGAGCGAGAGTGTATTTTTTGGCCATTCGGAGTCATTTAGACCCTCAAAAGTGATTTTACTGTTCAAAAAATTACCCGAAAATCCCACAAAACTCACAACAAGTCTTCAAATCACCAATCATTTCGATCACGATCATTACTAACAAACTTATTCAATGGCATCCAATTGAAGAAAAAAAAATTTTTTTACCGCAGGTCTACCGATACCTTGTATCCACAATGGTGTTGTGATAAATGATTTACGAATATGGAAGATTGTTTTACACAGGTTTACATTCGATGCCAACCCAATGGCAAGCTGATATGGAAAATCATCCAGGATGGACCTACCCTCACCGAATGGTCTTGTTCCTCACTGCTATTTCTACTGTTATTTTGCCCGCATCCTAGGAAGAGCTTTGACTCCTGAGTTCAATGCCGAAGAAAATAAGCTCGATTGGCTGATAATCAAGCTGATAAATTCTTCCTCAGTTCTAAGGTTTCCCCGACAATCTTCAACATATTCAATCATGACCAAGCACTGCAAAGGAGATTTGGGATATGTGGAAATGCTTATGCAAGGATCAGGTTTGGACTCTTCAACACAGGAAGGAAGTCTGTTTGATGAGTACGAAGGCTTACGTGAATTGGACGGAGTCCATCATGCACTACTTTATGCTTTCACATGTTGTGAATGACATGAAGATTACCAGTGAAATCCTACTCATAGATGAACACTAAATTTGTCAACAATCTTCCTAGCATATTGGGTGTAAGTATGTGATAATGTCACAGAACATGGATATCTCAACACACCATATGTTAGATTTATACTCATCACAAAGCCTACGAGCCTATGCAAAAGACTCTCAAGAAACCTGTAGCAAGTCTACGAGTATTGTTGATCAATGGCCTTATGTTGCTCACACCACATCGCACATACTCTTTACCACCATCATACTCTAGTCCTCACCTATGCTCAGTCTTCCGAATGACGCTTGATGGCCACTATGACTCATATTGCTAATCTCTTAAGTGGTTTCCCAAAAGCCAGTTCCACCTACCAACTATAGCTCAGGAACTTCCTAACTCTAAGGACTCATGCTACGGTGGCATGATGGTCACATTGTTACTGAACAATCAGAGGAAAGCTCCAGGGTAACTGTTGGTAATTCAAGGTGCTGAGATGCTAGGAGGCAGTAGGTGAATGTTACATGCAGAGGAGAAGGACATCTGTTGCGAGGCTAAATATTTGAGTGTTAAAGAACCATGAGAAGATGGACTCTCAGTACTTCAAAGATAAGCTTTATGATGAAGCTAAGAGAAAGGAGTGTGTGGATGCTGCAGCTGAAGCTTCCTCGCTGATGTGGAATGCTGCACCTTATGATTCAACTCAGGCACTAACTACAACAAAACATGTTTCAAGCACTATGAGGGTATGTTATGACTCAGTGTGGTGAAGGCCCCCATTGCTGCTGTGCTTTCTGGCCAATTGTCATCATGTGCACCAACAGTCAGTCAATGAGGTACACTACAATTGACAATCCACTTTGATAACTGTGGATTATCAGTTGAATAGGAGATGGCACAGGCTAAGAAACATTTAGACTCCGATTGCCTGAGACTGAGATTGGATGACATTCCGATCCGCGTATATCTGTATTCATGACACGAAGCCAAAATGTTCCAATGACGGTATATGCGAAAATCTGATAAAGTTTTCTATTGATGCCCCTTTCCTTTTTACAACAAAACTGACTTGCAAACCCAACTAGAGACAGGAATGTAAAGTTAACCAGAAAAAATGCTTAGAAGTCGAGACCTTAAAAATGAGCTTTTTAATGCAAGCAGAATATTATCGTCTAGATAACCAAAGGTCAAACTTGATCTTGAGAACAAAGTTAGGAACAGGAACAAGCCCTAGTGATCAGCGTAACAAGCGAACGCTGAAACTTGTGCAAGGGAAAACGATTTGCTTAAATCACACTCTTTCAGGAAAAGAAAAAATCAATTGCATTTTTACAATTGAAAAGAAAAGATTTTCTCAGGAAAAATGATCTAGCTGTAGTTTATTCTAGCATTGAAAATAGTTTGTTAAAGAATGCTAAACAAAGTTGCATGAGATATGTTGCAAAGATTTAACATGACCAACACAAACTATTTCCTATGCTTCTAGGAACCTAAGCCGCACACGCGCTTGCACAAGGCCCCTCTAGGTAACGTTAACCCAGGGTCTAGGTTATATGGCCAATTGCGTGCTCAACTTGTTTTTATGATGCTGATACCCTTTTCAACCCAATCACCGACCCCGTTAGTATATGGGATAGTGAAGAGGTCTTGGTTCAACAATAGTGTTAGCATGGAAAAAGATGAGCGAAAAAAACCAGGGCACGTATGACCGCGAATCGCTTCTTTGACGAAGGCTAAACGCCTTTATGTTTGTTCCTCAAATGAACAGTCAAATGAACAGGCTATTGGCTTCCTGCATGAACGTGCTAGTCAGGCTATTAACCAAAAGTCTGTCATCCTATGTACAAAAAATAGACCTCAAGTCAAGTTTGGCCAGTCTTCGACAAGTTAATGTGTTTCATCAATTTGAAGATAGCATCAAAGAAAGAAAACAACAAAAAACCAGACTATGTTTCTGAATGGTGTTTTGATTATGCAAAACAGTTTGTGCACCAACAATGGTACTTTTTACGGGACCATTTTCAAAAACACATCCAAGCTGGCTAATGAAAACATTTTTACAAAGAGATAAGAGAATATTGACCAGATTTTTGATGAATTGGAGGGCGGAGTTATGAACAATGTGTTCTTGATAACAAGAACTGACCATAGAGAAGAAAAAATCTTTTAATCAAAAATGAGGCTTCTTCATTGCTGAGTGTTTAGAAAAAGATATCTGCTATATGTGCTTACTTGATATTGTTGTGCCCTAGTTCGAATGCCTTTGCGACGATCTTAGATTCTGATGCGATAGGGAACACACTAAGTTTCTTGAACTTTGAAGCTGACGTTTTAAACAACAAAAATGGTCATTGAATAGAGAAAAGTAAATCTCATTTACAAAAGAACCCTATGAGTTACAACTTTAAATTTCAAAAAACTATACCAGTGCATAGCACTTCAGTGCCTCCAATGCAATTTTTTGAACATTAACAAGTAGAAATCAGCTGCAAGGGGAAAGATGGACACTATCCGGAATTAGAAACTCCAGATAACATCACAAGAAATGTTGTGAATGTAGGTTCACTGAAGGTAGTTGACCAACAGGCGTTAGAAAATGACAGAATTCAGCTGCTAAGCATATGATTACGCCCTTGGGATTCAGTAGATGGCTTAAGGTAGAAAACGGAGTCTGAAAAGACGTATGATGAACTGTCAACGGCGAAATACTCAATAACGTACTGCGCGAACATGAAAAGCTTAGTGCCTTTATCTGCTGGTGAAAATACAAAGATGAAAAGCCAAGTGTACTGGTAAAAACAAGTAGTGGACCTTCAACCTCTGAGACACCCAAAGTGCTTGCTCCAGGAATGTACAACTTAGGTTCTAAGTATATTCCACCACCCAAACGTGCTAACTGGGTCAAACCAACCCCGTTACCTAAGAAGAAGCAAGTAACTTTCAGTGAACCTCCCAGACCTTCACTCAAACCAACTCAAAAACCAGTAGTGCATCCTAAGAAGCAAACTAACGCGTGTGTGCCTATGTCTACAGGAGTAAAACCCACTTATGGAGCTAGCGAAAATGTGCCTAAGAGAGGCCCTCGGGAATCATAGTTCTTTGCTGGTTAGAGTGCGTATGCAAGGAGAGTAGAAGCACTACATAGGACTTTGAATAAAAAGAATCGTGTTGATTCTAATTTGACTTGTTAAAATTTGGTTTTGTTTCAAATTTGAACATGTTTGTGGTGGACTGTAACAATCTTTGGTTTTTTGCTAATCATAATGATTGCTTGGTTATTTGTGATGATTTCTGTGAATGTTAAACCCACCAGACTAAGCGTTTTACCGCAAATCCAGAAAGGAATGGGAAAACAATTAAAACAGTTGGAAACCATATAGCAAACTGTTGCTAATCAGACAAAGCAAATGTGGAAGCCATGGCATGGCATTTCTCATTATTTGAGAAGTATCCTTTAACTAGGATCCAGGAACTATCTGATATGGCCAATAGAACTACCCCACCTGAGTGCTAGATTAGACCAAAAATCACTATGGTCTTAGGTTTACTCATCAAACTAAGTGATTGTAAGGCAGGTTCCAATAAAGGGAAATCTCTGGTTATTATTGATTGTTAACAATCGGGAAACCTCAGGGCATCCTATCACCGTGAATGTTTGTGTTATCGCTGGTAGTTTCAAATTGTTTCTATGGTATCTGGATTCTGGTGCTCAAGACATAATGATCCGGTGATCGAGCGAAGTTCTTATCTACTTTGGTAGAAAGTTTATTGGAATGGAGATTCTGGCAACGATGATTATGCAGCGTCATTGGCTTGGTTGATTTTAAAACTGGGGTGGCATATCATCTCTCGAGGTTTACTATGTTGAAGGACTCAAGCACAACCTTTTACTCGGTTTTTCGATAGGATACAGTTTTAGTGAGGGAGGTTTAGATGTTGCTTTCAGGGACAGCATATTGTTGTCACATCGCAAACTACGATATGGGCGATCTACTCAAAGGTTCTCGGATCAACCAACATGTACTCTATCTCACTGAAGATATGCTGTCAGTCACAGTTTGTTGCTTACAAAAGCCTTTCAACGAAGTCCTATGGGTTATGCATCGTCGGTTCGTATCATCGTGTATGTCGGGACATTGAGAACGAATTGTCTCGGAAAAATCTTGTCAGAGGATTACCCATGCTGATTTTATGCCAAAGGACCATTTGGGTGATCTTGTCAGTAGGTTTAGTTAATTATAAAAAGCAAGAAAGCATCACATCCACTAAGTCGGAAAACCCAATAACTGAAGTTATCAAAATATACTCTACATATGGACCTCTGCGGACCAATGAGAACAGAAAGTATCAACGGAAAGAAGTATGTTTTGGTGATAGTGGATGATTACACCAGATTTGGATGGGTAAGATTTCTTCGAACAAAGGATGAAACTCCTCAAGTGATTGAGAAGTTTATTGTGAAGACTCAACGAGCCCTTAATGCAACTGTTCGCTTCGTCAGAACAGATAATGGAACGGAGTTTGTGAATAAGACACTCGACGGATGGTTTGAGAGTGTTGGTATTTCTCATGAAACGAGCGTACCTCGGTCTCCACAACAGAACGGCGTTGTCGAAAGACGGAACCGAACTCTTATGGAAGCTGCTCGTACTATGCTCATCTTTGCGAAAGCTCCACTGTTCCTATGGGCTGAAGCTGTAGCCACTGCGTGTTATACTCTTAATCGATCTCTTGTACACACGCTTCATGGAAAGACCTATTATGAACTGCTGAAGGGAAAGAAACCTAATCTATAATACTTCCGAGTGTTTGGATCTCTGTGCTATCCTACCAATGACTACGATGACGTTGGTAAACTCAAGGAGAAAGCAGATATAGGTATATTTGTTGGCTATGCACCCACCAACCGAAGGTTTGACGTCTGTTCAAACCAGTTCAGGCCTCGCACCTCAACAAATGACTTCTGTGCCAAACAGTACAGAACTCGAACTTACTGCTTTACAGTCAGGACGCAGCCGTTCTGCACTAGTAAAAGACCCAGAACCACCTAGTGTCCCTCCTACAAAGAAACAGGTAGACGATTTGTTTCAATGGTTTGATGATGATGAGGTTGTTCCGATACCTCCGGTTGTTCCGATAACTCCGGTTAATGTTCCTGCTGCCCCGGCACCCGAGAATGCCAATGGTTCACCTTCCACAACAGTTATCTCAGAAGGCGCTCCTGCAGTTACTGAAAGCCTCTTGCCTCATCAAATACCTCTACCAGACACTAGTGATTCTGATGTTGAAACACTGTTCGATCATGTTGACAGTAATGTGTTTGACACCTATAATGCTCCTGAAACCGATTCAGAAGCATCTTCTTCCAACTCTGTCAATATCGATGTTACTTCCAACAACCAATTACCTCACGTGCAAAAATGGACTCAAGCACATCCGCTTGAAAACATTATTGGGGATAAAGATCGACCTGTCTCTACCAGGAAACAGCTAGAAACCGACGCGATGTGGTGTTTCTTCAATGAATTCTTAACTCATGTTGAACCAAAGACTTACAAGCAAGCCTTAGAGCACTCGTGCTGGATTGAGGCTATGCAGGAAGAAATTCATGAGTTTGAACGTCTAGATGTATGGATACTTGTACCCTGTCCAGATAATATTCTTATCATCCCGCTCAAATGGATTTTCAAAATTAAGTTGGATGAATATGGAGACGTCTTGAAGAACAAAGCTCGGTTAGTGGCGAAAGGATATCGTCAGGAAGCTGGTATTGATTTTGAGGAATCATTTGCTCCGGTTGCTAGATTAGAAGCGATCAGACTCTTCATTGCTCACGCAGCGAGTATGAACATGGTCATCTTCCAGATGGACGTGAAAACCGCCTTCCTCAACGGCGAACTGAATGAAGTTGTCTATGTTAGTCAACCAGAAGGATTTGTAGATCCAGAGCATCCATCGCATGTGTACCGACTCAAGAAAGCTCTCTATGGGCTTAAACAAGCTCCACGTGCGTGGTATGACAAGCTATCAGCGTTTCTAATCAAGTCAGGATTTACAAAAGGCGTGGTCGATCCTACACTCTTCACAAGAAAAACAGGCAAACATCTTCTACTGGTACAAATATATGTAGATGATATTATCTTTGCCTCTACCAACCCCAAAGCCTGCAAATTATTTGCATTTGAAATGAACTCAACTTTCAAGATGTCGATGATGGGACAAATGTCATTCTTTTTGGATACAAAGTTTCGCAAAATCCCTGGGCATCTTTATCAACCAATCCAAATATTATGCTCAGGAGATCTTGAAAAAAGTTTGGTTTGACACATGCACACCCTTTGAACTCCAATGGCGGAGCGTTTTTTTTTTCCGACCTTGATGAAGATTAAGGGAGGGAAAGCTATGGATCCTACACGATTTCGTCGTATGGGTTGGCTCCCTTATGTATCTTAGTGAATTCTAGACTCTGCAAGTATTTGCTATTTGTATGTGTGCACGGTATAGGCTAAGCCTATGAAATGCACCTTACGGCTATAAAGGGGTCTTTCGATACCTCGAAAGGAATCCATTCACATGGGTCTGTGGTTTCCGAAGGACTCCGCTTTGAACTAAAGCTTTTGCCAAGATGCTGATTATGCAGGTGTATGACACAAGGAGAAGTACCTCTGGTTCAGCTCAATTTCTTGGACATCGGCTTGTTAGCTGGTCATCCAAAAAGCAGAAAAGTACTGCCATCTCCACTACAGAAGCTGAATACATCGCCCTATCCGGATGCTGTGCTCAAATCCTCTGGATGCGCTCTCAACTACGAGACTATGGATTTGCGTTCAACAAAATTCCGATGTATTGGTGACCAATCAAAGTGCTATTGCTCTATGCTGTAATAGTGTTCAACACTCGCGTTCCAAGCACATTGATATTCGTCACCACTTTATCAAAGAGCAGGTTGAAAGGAAAGTTGTTGAGTTGTATTTCGTGGAGACAAAATACCAACTGGCTGACATATTTACGAAGGCATTACCGAGAGAGCGCTTCGCAACACTACTCCCACTGCTTGGAGTTAAACAAATGTCACCAGAGACTCTCAAGGAACTCCTGGATGAGTCTGTCTCCGAGTAACCAAGTGTTTCACATTGTATCCTTTGTATATTTGTGTATATTTGCAAAAAAAAAAAAAAAAAAAAAACTTAGTGTAGTATGGCTTGCAGTTATTTCAGACTGTAACCCGGTCTTAACCCAGAGATTTAATGTACGTTTCAGTGCATTATTTCTTCCACAGACAAGAAGTTGTCTAAGACCCGAACACTTTTTCTGTGTTAATAACAATTTGTTTTATCAACATGTTCCGGAGTCACCTTTCAGAATTTGCCAAAACTCTTTCTAACATACACGGGTCACTGTTTGAGGGGGAGAATCAGTTTTACTAACAGTTTCGCAGGTCAGTTGGACGCACTGTTGCTGATTCTAGTACTGCAAGATTGAAACGAGCCACAACCTACGTCTTCAGATGGTTTGATTTATCACTCCTATCTCGGTATGTTTCAGATCTCGTTTTAATATTCACTTGATATTTGTGCTCATTTAGCTCACCTCAATGTTTGAGGGGGAGCTCAATACATTTTAAGTCCATTATAGATCAAAACCATACAAAAGTTGCATACTTTTGATCGGGGGAGAAAATGTGACTTAAACTGTAAACGGATTAACTAATGATTCGATTGATTCAAAATGCTAAGTCCTATCCTTGCATGTGCAAAACATCTTTCGATTATCGATGCACATGTGTAGGGGGAGTAAAAGTGTTAATATACTCAACAATGTCAAGATACCAAAGCTTTTGTGTTATACACAAGTATCTTGATAATTCACAAAGAATCTTTTGTTTCATGATTGGAAAAGTGATCTTAAGGAATGCGAAGGAATGAGATGTTCTACCACCAGGGTATTCGTAGAATACTCATATACTTGTCTTCGGACAATATCCACTAGTGAGAATGACTCGTCTTACAAATACTTGTATGAGTTTGATGAGAGCCATGAGGCACTTCATATCTTTCGAGATATCTTTCAAAACATCATCAGAGCATTCTGATTTTAACTTTCGTTGTGTCCTAAATAAATTTCACAAGCACATCGAATGTTTTTCAAATCACGTTTTTCCAACAGGCCTTCTACGGTACTTAATTATATTAAGAAGTAAAACGCTGAACATGAATTATACGGTATAGTCAGCAAATAGTAACTGTACTGACTCACTCTTTACCATTCTATTAGTAGAAATACTCGGTTTAGAGAACTGCAAGCTTCAAAATCTGTCTTCGGTATTAGAGGACTTAAAGGCTTTGAGCTGGAAAACCTGTCAAGAAGGTTCTTTATTGAATCTTTCTGATCACAGGTGCAGTACTCGTACTGTATGGTAATCGACTCACCATGTTTCTAAAACAAAGAGTTGACTACTCCAGGAGCAATCGGCTACTGGTAAAGAGATATCAAATCCGTTCATAGTTGATAGTTTACTAAAAACTATAAGGTTATCATTGCACCTTGTTATTGCAACAAAGCATTGACTAGTCCATAGCAAATGGCTCATGGTAAAGACATATCAAATCCGTTGATAGGAAGGGGAAGGGGGCTGATAGTTTGCTAATAAAACTATATTGGTCATACTCTAAGATTTGAGGGACATCTAGAAAAGCTATGTACTTGAAGCATTCCGCACTATGAAATAAAGTTTTCTTCAAATGCTAAAGTCAAAATAAGTAGAAGAGAAAGGTACTAAAAGCTTTCATGATTACAGCAAGTTGAGCATGTCGGTCCAAAGTTAGCGAATGACGAATTTAAAGAGAAGATCACTAGAATTCAAGATAAATCAGAGATCAAGATGTAGTTATTCAAATCTGTAATTTCAAGTTTTAAGTTTGAATTTCTACAGGAAGCATTCAAATGCAAACCAAGTGAGAACCGCAACTCGAAAAGAGCTAATATGCTATGAATTCTTATATGTACGCTAAGGAAGACTCAAAAGAAGAACTCACTTAGGGGGAGATTGTTAGAACATAATTTCACAAGTCTAACAAGTGAAGCTCGGTCTTGAAGAAAAACTAGTCGTTTCATAGCTCGTTAGTTGGTTAATTATTAAGGATTAATGTAATTTGGTGTCATGTAAAAAAGCCTGGAAAAGCCCAAAAAAGCCTAATTGGGCAGAACCTGTTTAGTATAAATACACCTAGTTTTAGTCAATTTGGTTTGTATCAGTTTAGTTGGTCAATATTGTTATTGGTTTTAGCCATCATAAGTTTTCTTTCAAATATAATAAAAGTTATTTTATTTTTCCTGCATCTTGATTCTACACATCATTGTTAAGGTTTGTATAAATGATCATGGAACCTATAATATGCATTATCAGTAGTCGTGTTTTGTAAGCCCATTAGGGTTTCTTGGTGTATAAAAGAAACCCTAAGGCATAGTTAGAAATATAGATCTAGAAGTCATTTCTCTTAGTTAATATTCATAGTTTCAAGGTTATTCTGTAACTTTGATTGTGTTCAATATATTGAAAGTTTAGCAAGATCTTGTTTTTCTATTTCATTGTTCTTATTAGTATTACAAACTAGTTTTCGCATAGTTTGTAGTATTCACAATCTTAGTTTCTATTATAGTTGTCTTTGATCTATCCAACACAACTAAGCTTTAACAAGCTAAGTAAGATCTATTCAAAAAGGGTAAACATGTGGTTCAGAGCCTTGTTGAGAAAACTTTGAATAAGAAGACTCTTAATCTACTAGACTGTTAGTCAAAGAAAAGATGGAGTCACAATCAGAAACTACCCAAACGGTGTCTGCACTAAAACTTCTAGTACTCAAAACTGGGGAGTATGATCTATAGAGCATGAGGATGGAACAATACCTTACTTTAACTGATCATGCCCTTTGGGGAGTAATAGTAAATGGTGATTCAGTTACACCAATTGCATCAGCTAGTGCTAGTGCTGAAGGTCCTATTCCTCCTAAAATTGCTGAACAAAAGCTAGCAAGGAAAAAAGAATAAAGCAAAAAGCACTCTTATGCTAGCCATTCTGATGAGCACTACTGAAGTGTCAGGCCTGAAGATGCAAAAGTCCCTATGGATGCTATCAAGAATAGTGTTTGGAGGCAACAAGGAATCAAAAAAGTTGCAGAAGGACCATTTCAAGAGAATTTTGAAAAACTTTAATGCATCAAGTCCAAGAAGGACTAGATAAATCTATTGTTAGTTTCGAAAGCTCATTCAGTCAACTTGAAATCCATGGTGAAGTTTGTCTCTCTGGAGTGGATGCAAATCTGAGCTGTTAGAAGTATACCATCAACTTTGAACATATATTTCTTTAATCATGAGAAAACAAATTAATCTAAACACATTGAGACATTGGATGATTTATATAATAATCTGAAGGTGTATGAATCATAGATCAAAGGCCAATCAAGTTCAAACTCAAATTCCTAGAATGTGGCCTTTGTTTCCTCTGATAATTCTAGCATCACTAATGAAACAGTTAATACTACTCTTAGTATTTAAGCTGATAGTTCTAAGGATCATGCTTCTACTGCCATCTTTTGCTGGATGATGTTATGTTTTCTTTCTTTTCTAACTATCCAAATGCCCATACGTTAGACAGTGAAAATTTGGAATAGTATTGATTGTTGATGATCTTGAAGAATGGATCTTCAAAATGGCAAGTGGTAATGCTTTCCATAAGAGGTTAAGGGTTCATAAAGAAAACAGGAAGGTAAGCTGGATTTAACATGGCAAGAGGCTGTTAGCTTTGATAGGACAAAGTGTTGAAGTACAACTACCATCAGGAGACGGTCATTTTGCAAGAGAAGGCAGGGCTCCAAAGGACTTAGTGGGAATAGAAATAGAGATGATCCAAGAAGGAATGCACCAGTGGACACATCTACTACTAATGCCTTAGTTGTTCAAGATGGGATAGGTGGTTATGATTGGAGCTTTCAGGCTGAAGAAGGCATCACAAACTTTGCTCTAATGGCCTATACATATCAAGGTTCATCAAGTTCATCAAGTTCAGACTTTGACGGTACTCTTGCTCTAAAGATTGTTTAAATCATATGATGCTCATTCAAAATGTATGTTCAACGCGTAAGCTTTATAAAATCTAATCTGAATAATAGTTATCAAATAGGTTAGAATCATTAGAAGCTAGGATAGTTATTCATGAAAAGAATGAAGTGTTTATGGGACAGAAGATATTGCATTTTTAATTATGATGTTGTAAGTCCCTTATTTGACATTATAGCTAGCGAAGCAAAATTGGGGTATTACTTTTGACATCAAAACCTAGTCATATCTGAAAATGACATCAAAAGAGTCGTTTTGAAAATTTAGTTATCATTCTAATATTATTTTCAGAGTTTTACAAAAGGAGGTACCAACATACTTACGAAAAAAATTAGAGTTTGATTGCAACAAGTTTGGACGTCCTCAGTCCATGGCCACTCGTGCCATAGGTTGCTCATTGCCTGAGATAAACATGCTTATTGGTCAACACAATAAGGTTGACTGAAATTCATAGGTTTGTAATGAAATGGTTGAATACAAGTCATCATAAGTGGTAATAATTGTACAATTACAATTATCATGGAAAAAAATATTATTGCCCTAAGCTCATGACACCAACACGTTAACATGGAAATCACCTCAGTGACATTATTGAGGAACAAATGTCCTCTTGGAAAGGTAACTTGCCAAAGTTACTATTTATTCTTCCAATATAGTACGTTGATTACTCATGTAAGGTAAACCAATACGGATTCGTCAATCCCGATAGATCTATCTATAATATTCGCGTTCACTAGCAAGTGATTAATGGTTCATGATTAAATGATATTGGCAGATGAGGTAAACTTAGGCAATAATATATCAGGATAGCATACAGTTGGAAAATACTTGTATTCATGGTTTATAGCATGTATCCCCCCACGGGGTTTGAAAAAATATATAAAGGTGGGACTATTAACTTACCTTAACATGGTAATTGATTGATTTGAAATTTAATTCAAATGGAAGTAACAGCCTCGTCACGCAACCTGGGGTAATATGTCAAGTCTTAGTTTGATTGATTATATTCCAAAACTTTATAAAGTTTAACGTAAATGATTTTGGTTATTAGTTTGTGAAAACATCGTATCACTGTTCGGTCTATCATAATCCAGAGGTCATGCAGTAAACGTTTGAGGAGCTAGGACACTTTAAATCGTAATCCTAGTAACTCGTCAAAATGTCGACCCGAATACGAAAGCCCCTCACATTGAATTTCTAGTAGTGATCGTTTATAGTTTAAATGATAGGATTTTATTTCTTTTTAAGTTTCTTCAAAAGCTTATGGATGATAAATTAGGGTATATATATAAACATAATTTTTTGATAGTGTTTTGATCGTACGTATGATAACGACTAATGTGTCGGGCTTTATAAAATCGAGTCTTATAATATTTAAATTTTTATTTTTTTTTTTTAATTAATATAAAAATATTCATTGTATACCCTTGAAGAATTGAAAATGACAATATTACCCTTGGTGTATATTACTTTTACAAAATTTATCACCTATTTATACTATCTGTTTAAACATTTAAACCCTTAACTTTGAATATGGCAAAATAAACCCCTGTGTTTAAATTTTAGAATAATTACATTTTTGGCCCGAAAGTTTAATAATTTCAAAATTTACAATATATACCCCTTTGCATGAAACGTTTTGCATTTTAAGTCCAAAATTCAAAATTCTTGTATTTTTGATCTAAAAATCAATTTGTAGCTTATAACTTATTACTATAAGCTAAAATAAGTAAGTTTTACGAACCTGTAGCTTATGGGCTTAAAAATCCAAAATGGGCACGTTTGGTTTAGAAACAATAACCCGTAGGTTTGGACTGTTGGGATTAGTATTAATGATTATAAAAGTGATTATGTTAGCTTATTAGAAGAGCTTATAAATTACATATGGCTTTTTAGCTTATTTAGGGTTTACGAAAAAGGGTTTTAGGGTTTTTACAAGGTGCGTTTGGTTTAAGAAAACACAAACGAGTAGACTTAGGGTTTCCTAAAAGAGATTTAGTTGAACAAATGATTATATCAAGCTTATACATGACCTTAAACATAACAAGAGCTTATTGAACGAGTAGAAAAGCTTACTAGTACACGAAATGGATCAAAGATGGTAAAATGGGTCAAAATGGGTGAGTATGATCTAAAATATTAGGAGATAAATCAAGGACCTATTTTCTTTTCTTTTATGGCTTCTACTTAGCTTAATCTTCCTTACTTCTCTTCTAGGACATGGCTAGAGCATAGTTTTAAGGTAGTTTTGAATTTGGATGGTAAAATAAGAATGTGTGCATGTATGCGTGTATATATAGGGTAAAGGAAGAAGTGGTGGCCAAGTTATGTGAAGTGGTGGCCAAGTTGAGTAGAGTGGTGGCCAAGGGATAGCTAGGATGACTATTAGAGCTAGGAAATTAGCTTTGAAAGGTGTTAAGAGGTGGTAAGGGGTTCGGCTAACAAGGGTGGTGACAAGGAGGTTTACTTGGGGTGCAAGTTGGATAGGTGGTGACAAGGAGGTGATGGAGGTGCTTAGCAAGGTGGTAGGCATGGTGGTGAATCATGGTGGAGGAAGGGTGGTTGCTTGGTTCGAAACTAGGTGAACTAGTTTAGGATTTTAGGGTTTTCGTCTAGGGTTATGGTTTAGGATTAGGGTTAGGACGAGCTAGGGTTAGGGTTTAGGATTTTTAGACGAGTATATGTTAGGGTTAGGGAGGGAAATGGTGTTTAAATGTATGCTTGATGTATTTGTAACTTGTGCTCAACAAGTTGTATGAAAACTAGAAAGAAAATGGAGGGAAATAGTCCAATTTGAATCCTATGCATAGTCGAATTGTACTATAAGCTTACATGAGTTGTACGTTGGTTTAGGAGGTACATTGATTTTGGAGGGAAAAGATATTCAAAAGTTATTCATTGTAACCTTGAAAGCTTGTACATTTGTGTGTATAAAAACATTACATGTAATCGAGGTTTTGATATAAACGTTAACGTATAAAATCCGTTTTATATTAACATTATGAATGGTACGTTAAATAGATAACGTTTGGTAAAAATGGAGTTTAAAACATATTGCTTGACATATTATAACGTTTACTTGATATAAACGTTGATGAAATTGGCATTGGTAGGTTGCGTGAGCTCGTTTACTTTTGTAATGTAAGTTACGTTACATTATGGATGGAATAAAGCAAAAATCTTTCCATGAAAATGGTTGCATCTAATTTAATAGATGGAAATTACACTAAGGAAAATTGCATCTAATTTAATAGATGGATAATTACATGGGGAAAAATTGTGGGTTGTTATAGTCTCCCAACCTTAAAGAAATCTCGTCCCATGATTTAGTTGGATGTTATAGTGATGTTTGAAAATAGATGTGGATATTTGGCACAAATTTGATCTTCGCGTTCCCACGTAAATTATGGTCCTCTTTTAGAGTTTCATCTTACTTTGACTATAGGGATGCGACTTTGTCTTAGTTGCTTGACTTCTCGATTCATGATTTCCGTTGGTTCTTCCACAAAGTTGAGTTTGTCATCGAGCTGAAGCTCTTTCATTGGAATGACGAGGGATTTGTCAGATAGGCATTTCTTTAAATTAGAAACGTAGAAAGTATTGTGGACATTACTGAGTTCTTCAGGAAGCTCAAGTTTGTATGCTACTGGGCCGACCCTTTTAAGGATCTTAAATGGTCTAATGTACCGAGGGTTAAGCTTTCCTCACTTTCCAAATTGGATGACACCTTTTCGAGGTGACACTTTCAACATAACACGATCTCAAACTTAGAATTCCAAAGGCTTTCGCCTTACATTGGCATAACTCTTTTGCCAGTCTCTTGTAGCTTGCAAGCGTTGTCGGATTTGTACTATTCTTTTCGGTGGTTTCATGGATTATCTCTGGTCCCGTGAGTTGGACATCTCCAACTTCGGCCTAGTAGACAGGTGATCGACACTTTCTACCGTAAAGTGCCTTAAATGGTGCTGCCTTAATACAGGCATGGTAACTATTATTGTAAGAAAATTCTACCAGTGGTAAAGGTCTCTTCACCCATCCATTTTCCTAAAATCTATGACACAAAGTCTCAAAGCATTCTTCGAGTGTTTTGGGATGGTTCTTTTTACTTTTCCCATCATTCTCCGGGAATATGTGTACTCATGTCTAATTGAGTACCCAAAGCATTCTGCATTGATTGCCAGAATCTGGATGTGAAATGACTGTCACGATCCGATAGGATGGATATCGGCACTCCATTCCGTGAGATTATTTCCTATATATACAACCTTGTAAGGATTTCCATACTATCTATTGCTTTGGTGGGGATGAAATGTGCTGATTTGGTAAGGCGGTCTATAATGACCTAAATTGTGTCATGTTCGCTTGATGTTTTGGGTAGTTTTGTAACGGAAGTCCACGTTTATTCTTCCCATTTTCCATGTAGGAAACTCTGGTTGTATTAGTTAAGAGCCGATGCTCTGAAC
The DNA here is from genome assembly GCA_026074375.1 of Tanacetum coccineum. Taxonomy (NCBI): domain Eukaryota; kingdom Viridiplantae; phylum Streptophyta; class Magnoliopsida; order Asterales; family Asteraceae; genus Tanacetum; species Tanacetum coccineum. The sequence continues at coordinate 24,466 of BQNB010018737.1, read as the reverse complement.
ATACTGATATAACACTATAGCATGTTAAACACTATACCAACATATTCAGCTGATGATCTCTCATCATTTGTTATGGACCACCAATAGAAGTTCTTAGATCTTGATACATCTTGTAGAACCTGTGGTGATGAGTATTTTCAATTTATGTGATTCATGCATGATTAAGTCCCTCAAATTACCAAAAAGTGGTAACCAACTTCGATTCTTGATACATTGGGTTCCATCAGGACGTACTTCAAACGCTTTCTCCATTCCTCGTAAATTCTCAACTTCGATGTTCTTTTCTTTGATCGCCTCGTTTGGGCTTCGAGGATTTGTGATGGTAATTTTGGGTGAAGGGTCATGACTAATGCTCTAACTCGGAGTGGTTTGATTCGTTCCTTCTGGCTTAAGGCATCTGCTATAATATTTGCCTTTCTAGGATGGTAACAAATCTCACAATCGTAATCTGCGGGCAATTCTAGCCAATGATGTCATCTCATGTTCAACTCTTTCTAATCAAGAATATGCTAAAGACTTTTATGGTCAGTGAACACAGTACACTTTGTGCCATACAGATTGTGTCTCCAAATTTTAAGAGCGAACACTACTGCTCCTAATTCGAGGTCGTATGTGGTATAGTTCTCTTCATGAGGCTTGAATTGTTGGGATGCATATGCAATAACTTTTTCTCTTTGCATTAACACCGCTTCCAAACCTTGATGTGATGCATCACAGTAAACGACAAAGTCATCGTTTCCTTCTAGTAATGCTAAAATTAGAGCTTCACACAATTTTTGTTTTGGCAGTTGGAAAGTTGACTCTTGGTCTTCTCCCTAGATATACTTCTTGTTTTTCTAGGTTAATTATGTCAAAGACTTTGCAATCTTCAAATAATCTTTGATAAATCTCTGATAGTAGCCGGCGAGTCCTAAAAATTGGCGTATTTCTATAGGTGTAGTAGGAGATGCCCAATTCTTAACTGCTTTAATCTTGGCAGGGTCAACGTGAATTCCTTGGCTGTCAATCACGTGCCTGAGAAATTACACGATACTGATCCAGAAATCACATTTGGAGAACTTGGCATATAATTTATCCTTTTTGAGTAATTCCAAGATTATTCTCAGGTGATCCATGTGTTCTTCTTTCTTACGGGAGTAGATAAGAATATCATCAATAAACACTATCACAAATTTATCCAAGTATGGTTTACACATACGGTTCATGAGATCCATGAATACCGCAGGTGCGTTAGTTAAACAAAATCGCATCACTTGGAATTCGTAGTGTCCGTACCGCGTTTTAAAAGCAGTCTTGGGAATATCTTCATCCCTGACTCTCAGTTGGTGATAGCCTAATCTCAAGTCAATCTTTGAGTAAGTACTCGAACCTTGAAGTTGGTCGACTAAATCATTGATCCTGGGTAATGGGTAACGATTCTTTACGGTGAGTTTATTCAACTCCTGGTAATCGATACACATTCTGAAAGATCCATCTTTCTTTTTAACAAATAAGACAGTAGCTCCCTAGGGCGAAGTACTTGGTCGGATAAAACCTTGGTCTGCTAACTCTTGTAGTTGGTTAGATAATTCCTGCATTTCTAAAGGAGCTAATCTGTAAGGTGCTCGGGCTACTGGTGCCGCTCCTGGAATTAAATCTATTTGAAATTCTACTTGGCGAACTAGAGGAAGGACGGGTAGATCTTCAGGAAAAACTTCTAGAAATTCTCTGACTACCGGTATATCTTCTAGTCATTTTTCGTCTGACTTCTTCTCCATTACTTGGGCTACGAAAACTTGATATCCCCTAGATATATATCTTTCGGTTTTAATACAAGATATGAGGCTTATTTGGGTTTTACTTCGATCACCTCATATGATCAAAGTTTCACCGTCGATTGGGATGTAGACGACTTTCTCGTCACAGATAATTCTAGCATGATACTTGGATAACCAATCCATACCAATGACGATGTCGAAACTACTAAGTTTAATTGGCATAAGGTAGATTTCGAAAGGTTGGTTTAGTAAAATTAGAGTGCAACCTTGGATAACGGTATTAGTGCCTACTAGGTTTCCATCGACCATTTCAATGTCACAAGTGGTATCTAGTGTAATTGGTGGAATATTAAGCATAGAAGCAAGAGATATGGATACAAAACTTTTATCGGCTCTTGAATCAAATAATACTCTAGCTAAATGTTGGTTTAGAAGGAACGTACCCGTGACTACGTTCGGGTCTTGGTGAGCGTTCTTGTCTCTCAGCAAGTATGCTCTTCCGTAGGGGTGTTCAAAAAAACCGTGAAACCGACGAACCGAGCCGAACCGCTCAATCCGAAACCGAAAAAACCCGAAACCGAAGAAACCGAAACCGAAAAAAACCGAAACCGAAAAAACCCGCTTATAATGGTTCGGTTTCGGTTTTTACTTTTAGATATCCGCGGTTAACCGAACCGAACCGTGCATATTATACATGATTATTTTCTAACTAATATTCAAATAATTGTACAAGTATTAACCGATTATTGCAATACTTTTATTGTATAACGACTTTTTTGCTCGTAAAGTAAACATTTGTAAAAATCTATGTGTGAAAAAATTGATTAATGTGATCGTAATCTATAACGTTGAGTAATATTTTTTGTTAATACGTTATATATGAATATTTGAATGCAATTATTGTAACGAAATACTTAAGTTTTATATGACTTTTAAATTCAACGTCATTTAATCTTACTAGAAATACATTTTATGTTCTAGACTATGTAATCTTTTATACGGTTAAACTCTATTAAACGTAAAAAACGGTTAACCGTGACCCGAACCGCGGGTAACCGCTCACTTCGGGTACCCGTATGTCCGGTTACCCGCCTAGTACGGTTCGGCGACGGATAGTAAAATTAATTACCCGCCCCGCGAAGGATAGTTTAAATCTTCCAACTAACCGAACCGAACCGCCCCGTGAACACCCCTACTCTTCCGTGGGCATTGTTGTTTGCTCTTGGGCACTGATTTCTGTAATGCCCTTTCTCTATACAGGCATGACAAGTTACGAATACTGGTTGTAGGTTGCTTCCAGTGGCCGGCCCTTTGTTTCTGTAGTTCCCGGTCAGATGACCCACCTTGTTGCAAGTCTGACACTTGACAGTGCAAGGTCCTGTGTGATGCATGGTGCATTTCTTACACAAGGGAAGGCTTCCAGTATACCTATCGTTTTCAGTTGGGGTGACAGCATAAGCCCTGACGGTTTCTTGCCTTCTATTCTGTTGTTGTTGGTGATCATGATTGCGGTTTCTATTATTGTTACAGTTATTCTGGTAGTTGTTGTTGTTGGTGAAGGTTCTTCTATCATCAAACTTTCATTTGTGATCATTGGTTCCGTGCATATAATTATGCTTTATTACCTGATCCATTAACCTCTAGGTTATGGTAATAGCTTCCTCCAAAGTTTAAGGCTTTAAAGCGGTAACATTTCTTTCAATACTTCTGGGTAATCCCCCGATGAAGACTTCCATGAGTTTCTTAGAATTTGGCACCATAGTTGGGCATAAAACTGCCAATTCCTGGAATCTTCTAACGTAAGTCTTGAGATCATTTCCTTTTACAGTCAGATTGTAAAATTCATCTTCCATTTTCTTAACCTCAGTTCGGGGATAATACTTCTTTATTAAGAGCTGCTTAAATATGGACCAGGTGATCTTGTAAGCTTCCTCAATTCCAATAGGCTGAGCGAATGAATTCCACCAGGATAAAGATTCCTCGGTTAGAGTACCAGTAGAAAATTTTACTTTGCAGTCCTCGGTACAGTTACTACAGAGAAATACTAATTCAGTTCGTTCAAACCAGCAGATGAGGCCAACAGCGCCTTCTGTACCTTTGAAATTGAAAGGTTGGCAGCTCATAAACTCTTTGTAGCTACATTTTCTTGCTACAGGAGTTCCTCTTTGTCCGGTGTTCCTATTGGTATTGTTAGTATTTGCCATGGTAGCAGCTTGTGCTTCTAGAGCTGCGGAAATACTATCAGCAACTAGTTTCCTGATGGCGGCCTGAGTCATGGCTGGTGCTGTAGATGTTGATGTCCTCTTGGGAGCTATTCTATCAACATTTACAAGACAACACAAAATAAGAATATATCATTGTATGGATTCTTATTTGGTACAAGTTCTAACATTACATTGTAGGATATAACGGAAAATTTTGGAATGGACACTCTAACAAGCATCTAACTCTTTAGGTTTCTCGAGGACTGGATTACTTTCCAGTGGTTTCATACCGCGACCACTTAGATAACTTATCAAAGGCTAGTCTGGTGGTGGTGTAGGTGAAATTGTATGCTCAATATCTTGATCATTAATCATATCCATGATAAAGGTTTAAGAAAACCGGGTGGTAAGAGAGCCATAGTAACCTAGATACATAAAGATACTATACATCACACTATAGAATATAGGATAGACAACCACGACATACATAAATCGATATCATAAAACAATGAGGTATAATGGAATCACCATTGTATTAAGTCATAAACAACTGGTCTACATATTTTACGTAGTCAAAATTTGACAAGTGTCATTATTTATGCCACGCATCCAATGGTTGGATTCTAACAAAAGTTGTAAATGATAAGGATCTAGTCTAGTAGTCTGGTGGTCCTCCTTTGTGGTTCTTGAGCTCATGGATCTTGTCCAGAAGACTCTTCATATCTGATAGGTGGAGAATCTAGATATCCTCGATGAGTATCTCTAAAGTAGAAGTCCTGACGCGAGCAAGAACAATCTTGTCGTCATGCCTTATTTGCTCTCTCTAAAATCCATAAATCTAGGTACGGGCTTCTTGAAGTTCGGTTTTTAGTTGGTCAAAATCTCGCTATATGATGACTCGGACATTACCAAGACCTTCTATCTTATCTTCCATGTGCTCAATGTACTCAAGAGGGAGCTCATCTAAGTGATTCAAAATAGTCTCGATCTGTTCCTCATGGCGCTCCAAATGCGTCTTATGATAACTCTCTCCAATCTCAAATACACGAGGTGGGGCAAAGGAATCAGTAGAGAAGGGTGATAGGAAACGGGCTCATTTCTGAGGTGGCAAAATCTCATCAGGAAGAAAGAAATCTCGAAGATCAAATAGTAGTGATGGTGGTAACACTAGAGATGGAGGCAAATAGTTGGTGGAGTAATAGGAACTCGTGGTGATGGAATATGTGATTTATTATTAGTAGCATTATATGCTTGGATGACCTTCATATATGGATCACCGTGGAAAGGTGAGATAGCTAGCGAGGCTAAAAGATCCTTAGATAAATCCTCTGAAGGGTCAGAAAAGGTGTTTCTCGATGAAGCTGGAAAATAGTCTGGTGAAGCCAGGATATAGTCAGGAGTATTCGTAGAGGAAAAAGAATCTTCAATATAGGAATCAGATAGGACGATAATAGGGTGGGTGGATGTAGACATAATTATGTAACAACCTAGTGTAAAATAATATAAGTTATTTATATAATAGTGGTATGTGCTTAATTACACATACCATTTACCTATAAAAATGAGCCTAAATGACCAAAAACAGACATAAAATGCCAAAAATATGTGTGTTTTGCTATTTATGTTGTGCAGGTACCGGATATTCACTAAAGGACAAAAATCAAGCAAAACGGACAAAACCGAGCACGGAATGGAAAAGCGAAAAAAGTAAAATTCAAAGTCAACCAAGTCAAAGTCAAAAGTCAAAGACGAGGCCGATACCGAAGAGATACTTAATGGGCCCACCCGCACCCATCTAATGGGCAGGGTCAGCCCATTAAGCATTTATGTACAAGACTTTTAAGATTTAAGTCTTATTAAACCCTTTTAAACCCATTTTATGATAACCGGCCCAAACCCTAAGGCCCAAATACACATAACACCCATTTGCAAAGCCTTTAACTGAATTAACCTAGAAAAACAAGAAGTATATCTGGGGATAAAACCAAGAGTCAGCCTTCCAACTGCTAAAACAAAAATTATGTGAAGCTCCAATCTTAGCATTACCAGAAGGAAACAATAACTTTGTCGTTTACTGTGATGCATCTCATCAAGGTCGGGGAGCGGTGTTAATCCAAAGAGAAAAAGTTATTGCATATGCATCGCGACAACTCAAGCCTCATGAAGAGAACTATACCACACATGACCTCAAATTAAGAGCATTAGTATTCGCTCTTAAATTTTGGAGACATTATTTGTATGGCACAAAGTGTACTGTGTTCACTGATCATAAAAGTCTTCAGCATATTCTTGATCAGAAAGAGTTGAACATGAGACAACGCCGTTGGTTAGAATTGCTCGCAGATTACGATTATGAGATTCGCTACCATCCTGGAAAGGCAAATGTTGTAGCAGATGCCTTAAGCCGGAAGGAACAAATCAAACCACTCCAAGTTAGAGCATTAGTCATGACCCTTCACCCAAAATTACCATCACAAATCCTCAAAGCCCAAACCGAGGCAATCAAAGAAGAGAACATCAAAGCTGAGAACCTACGAGGAATGGACAAAGCATTTGAAGTACGTCCTGATGGAACCCGATGTATCAAGAATCGAAGTTGGTTACCACTCTTTGGTAATTTGAGGGACTCGATCATGCATGAATCCCATAAATTGAAATATTCCATCCACCCAGGTTCTGACAAGATGTATCAGGATCTAAAGAAACTCTATTGGTGGGCTAACATGAAGGCAATCATCGCTGAATATGTCGGCAAGTGTTTGACATGCTCTAGAGTTAAAGCAGAATGTCAGAAGCCATCCGACTTACTGATACACAGAAATTCCTCATGAAATGGAAAGAATAATTATGACTTTGTCGACACAAAACTACCCAAAACATCAAGCGGACATGACACAATTTGGGTCATTGTAGATCGCCTTACAAAATCAGCACATTTCATCCCTACCAGAGAGACAGATAGTATGGAAACCCTTACAAGGTTGTATAGAAAGGAGATAATATCACAACATAGAGTACCAATATCCATCATCTTCGGATCGTGACAGTCATTTTCACAATCCAGATTCTGAGGCAGTCATGCAAGTGCTATGGGTACTCAATTAGACATTAGTACGGCATAACATCCCGAAACGATGGACAAAGTGAAGAGACCATCCAAACACTCAAAGATATGCTCGACCTTGTTATAGATTTTGGAAAAGGATGGGAGAGACACTTACCATTGGTAGAATTTTCTTACAATAACAGTTACTATGCCAGTATTAAGGCAGCACCATATGAGGCACTTTATGGTCGAAAGTTTAGATCACCTGTCTGCTGGGCCGAAGTTGGAGATGTTCAACTCACGAGACCAGAAATAATCTATGAAACCACCAAAAAGATAGTATAAATGTCACAACGCTTGCAAGTTGCAAGAGATCGGCAAAGGAGTTATGCCAATATAAGGCAAAATCCTTTGGAATTCCAAGTTGGAGATCGTGTTATGTTAAAAGTGTCACCTCTCATCCGAATCGGAAAGCAAGGAAAGCTTAACGCCCCGGTACATTGACCATTAAGATCCTTAAAAGGTCGTACAGGTGGCATACAAACCTTGAGCTTCCCTGAAGAACCATAATGCCATAGTACTTTCCACATTTCTAATTTAAAGAAATGCCTATTTGACAAATCCTTCATCATTCCAATGAAAGAGCTTTGACTCGATGACAAACTCTACTTTGTGGAAGAACCAATAGAAATTATGGATCAAGAAGTCAAGAAACTAAGACAAAGTCGCATCCCTATAGTTAAAGTAAGATGGAACTCTAAAAGAGGACTAGAATTTACGTGGGAACGTGAAGATCAAATTCGTGCCAAGTATCCACATCTGTTTCCAAACATCACTCCGGCATCCAAGTAAATCTCGAGACGAGATTTCTTTAATGTTAGGAGACTATAACAACCCACAATTTTCCTCTATGTAATTATACATCAATTAAATTAGATGTAATCTTCCTCATTAATTTTCCATTATTAAATTTAGATGCAACCATTTTTCATAATATATTTTGCTATATTTGAATCCATAATGTAACGTAACTTACATTACAAAAGTAAACGAGCTCACGCAACTACCAATGCCAATTCCATCTACGTTTATGTCAAGTAAACATTCTAATATGTCAAGTAATATGTTCTAAAATCCATACGTTATCTATTTAACGTACTTTCCATAACATTATATCAAAACGGATTTTAAACGTTAACGTTTATAACAAAACCCTAATGTTTGCATACAATACAAATGTTCAAGCTTTCAAGGCATGTGTACAAGTGTACAATGCATAACTTTTAAACATCTTTTCCCTCATAAATCAATGTATAACTCATTTGAGCTTATTGTACAATCCGATAAAGCATAGAATTCAAATAAGCCTATTTTCCCTCCATTTTCTTAAGGATTTTCGTACCACCTTTCTAGCACAAGATACAAGCACTCAATGCACAACATTTAATCTAGATTTCCCTCCCTAATCCTAACCTATAACAATGATCATCTAGGTGTTTTGAATGGAATGTGCAAAACACTTGAATTGTGTCTAAATTGTTCTCACGGATTAGAAATGTTGATCAACACATTATGTTCTAAATAGAAAATTTTCTTGCTCCATTTCCGTTATGCCGTTAATGGACAACAACAAATCTTTATTACTTATGTATGTTTAACTTAATTTTGTGTGCAATGTAAGATTTTTCAAGATCTTTTTCACTTTCCAAAAGATCTTAAAGGTCATTTTTTTAACTGAAATGGTGGTTGATCATTCAAGTTAGGCATTAAATAGTTATTTCGGCTAAAATTATGATTAGTAACGTCTTTCGAAAAGTAAAAAAAAACAAAAAATCTAACTTCGATCCCTTAATTTAAAAAAAAGTAAATACCTTATATTTAAATTTAAAAAACATATATAAATTGATATTATAACTTTTTTAATGCGTTACTCAACTTAAAAGCACAAATTGATGAAAATATGAAGTGGACGAAACACGCAACGCATTAATATTTTTGCAGACATTTGACCAAAACGATCCTAAATTGGCTAGAAGTTAATTTATGTTGAAAATGTTGTATAGCTATTTATGTATAAACATCACTTTACGAATCCCATTCACTTTACTGATGCACCTGCCAATTTTTATAGTGTATAAATAATTTCTTCTCAAATGAGGAGTAAAATTTTACATTATATTTTGACAACATTTTTTTAAGATAAACTGTAAGTGAAATAAACATAACATTAGAATTTAACAGCAACCATATAAATTGTGCCAATGTTCAAACTTCAAAGTAATTAACATAGGAATACAAATTGAGGTGATAAAACTTCTTTTGCTTATTACAGCACCTTGTATAGTGACTCAAACAAAAACGAAAAAGTTATGTCATGTTATGTCATCTTATTATTTTTTATTTTCGGTTCTTTTATCACTCATATATTCAAAAACATGTGACTAATCACTCAAGCCAAAATCTCACTTTTAGGACTAATCATATCAAATACAACACAAACTCAAAACAAAAACTTAATTAAAAATAATAAAAAAGTTATCCGTTTGGCGTAAGCCACGTCCTTCACTCGTGCCTTTGTGCATAGGGGTCCGGTGTGTTGACGTCGTGCCACCTGTGTTTGGCGCAACCTCTGTGTGACTATACACGATACTCATATAACTTAATAATTTTGTAGTTACTCTTAACGCGACGCGTCAGTTTGTGTGTTTTGTCGTCAAAATATCACATCAACATTTCTTAAATGAACACGCTCCAGGTTAAGTTGTAGGTTAAAAACTAAAACCAATTTTTTGTTTGTTTAATATTAAATAAACAACACGAAAATAAGTAACTTCTTGCTTGTTAATTAAAAATTGTATTACTACTTGAGGTAAGTTGAAAGTGTTTTTTTAACGGCAATTTTATTAAAAGCTAGCGAGAAGCTAGAAGAAATTACAAAGAAAGAAAATTAGGATTTTGCATCCAAGTAACCCAGTCAAACTTGGGTTTTCAACGATTAGAGATCCATAAAAAGACATTTTGACAATATCATCGAAAATTAGGTCCTTTCTAGGCTGCTTGGATCCGAACAAACTTTGTTTTCTGAACCTCCATAAAAGACACCATGTTACATAACAAACGCCTTCAAAAATCTCCTTCATGTGTTTAGATAAACGAAGATTTGATAACCAAACTAGCCACTCAGCATAAGAATTGAAAGAAATATTGTCAAGCTCCCACCATCTACACACCTTCAACATGATTTGGCGAGCTAGAGGACATGAGAAAAAGATTTGTGAAGTGGATTCCACAACAGCATTACATGAAGGACAAAGAATCGAAGGGATATCCAGACCACGAGCAGAAAGATTGGCACGAGTTGGTAATCTGTCCAAACTAATCTTCCAATCTAGAATATTAATCTTGATAGGAATCTCCTTAACCCATCTAGTGGGAGCATCCAGTTTTGGTAAAAAAGCATCATCAATAAAGTTACGAACTGAACTTACCAAGAAGTCACCTGTAGAATTGAGAGACCAAGACCAATGATCAGACATTTGTGGGAGAATAACTTCCGAAATAGCATTACTTAAGCCGCTATATTGCTCACTCTCAATCCCTCCTCTAGGTAACCATCGAAAAGAAAATTTTTAAGAAGGTTGACCTATTTTTTCTGCCACACTAATATCCTTGCGAAGATCCAAAGCAAAAAGGCTAGGATAAGTATTTTTTAACGCAACCTCTCCAAGCCAAATGTCGTCCCAAAAAAGAGTATGTTCACCATTCCCTAACTTTCTTTTGATAAAAGATAAAAGATCGACTCCTTTTTTATTAAGAGAAGTCCATAGCTCCCTTGGAACCGTGAATGGCTTTGATGAACCGAGACCATAATGAGGGTTCTTGAGTAAGAAAGCGCCACATCCATTTGAATAAAAGGGCACGGTTTGCAGCATAGAAACTCGAAATTCTAAGCCCGCCATACTTCTTGGAAGCCAAAATATTATCCCAGCCAATCCAAACCATTTTCCTCTCGGACTTATCTATGCCATGAAAAAAATTCATACGAATTGATTCCATATTTTTTATGATTCCAGCAGGAACTTTAAAGAGCGACATATGATAAACAGGAATGGCTGTGAGGACAGATTTAAGTAAAGTGAGACGACCGCCAATAGAAAGGGTTTTGAGCTTCCATTTTGACAAACGAGAAGAAACTTTGGCCGTGATTTCCTTCCACGAATTAAGCCGAGACATGGAGGCTCCAACTTTAACACCAAGATAATGAAATGGAGGAGAGAACGTGGAGCATCCGACAATAGAGACAGCCGAGTCAATATCCTCTTTACTAACACCAATTCCTGTTAACTTGCTTTTTAGAAGGTTTATTTTGAGACCTGAAGCCATAAAAAAGCAATTCAAAACATTCACAATCGTTTTGATATTAGTGATATTCCACTTTCCAACAAAGAATGCGTCGTCAGCGTAGAACAAATGAGATATAGTTAAAGAGTTATTAATGATAATTCCTTTGAAGAGACCAACTTCCATAACTCTTGAGAAGGAAAGATGTAAGCTTTCCATAACCAATATAAAAAGGAACATAGAGAGGGGATCTCCTTGCTTTAGACCTTTTTGAAATTGAAACTCTGAAGTAGGGCTACCGTTAATAAGAACCGAATCCATTGCAGAAACAAGACAACCAAAAATCCAACTTCGCCATTTGTCACCGAAACCAAACGATTTAAGAACATTGTCAAAATAATCCCATCTAATAGAATCAAAAGCTTTCTCGAAATCTACCTTGAAGATCATGGCTTTTATTTTCTTGTGTTTACACCAAGACGGAAGATCATTAAGAATAAAAGGGCCATCAAGGATTCGGCGGTTAGAAAGAAAAGCAGTTTGGACATCACTAACCAGCACATACATGACAAAACTCAATCGATTAGCAAGAATTTTTGTAATAATTTTATATATACTTCCGATAAGGCTTACTGGACGAAAGTCTTTGACATTTTTTGCATCGTGAGTCTTAGGAATTAAGGCAATGAAGGCGGAATTACAACCTGGAGGAAATGTACTAGAGGCGAAGAACTCGAGGACTACTTCTACAATGTCTTGATCTACAATATTCCAATATTTTCGTAAAAACTCGAACATGAACCCATCAGTAACTGGGGACTTGTTTTTGCCACAATCCCAGACCGCCTTTTCGATCTCATCGTATGATATAGGACGTTCCAAATCCTCGGCCTGCTCAGAATTTAGGCGATTAGAGAACTGGAATTCCAAGTTAACACGAGGAGACTTAGATTTCGAAAATTGGTTAGCAAAATGATTGTAGAATTCGAATTTGACCCTTTTCGGATCAACTATCCAATCCCCTTCTGAGAGAATCCCCCGTATGAAAAGTTGGGATCTTTTACAATTTAGAGTTCCATGAAAATATTTTGAATTTTCATCACCTTCAATAGACCAACGAACTTTAGCTTTTTGAGATAAATCCATAACATCAATGGATTTAATATCATTAAGGTCATTCATTAGCGAGGCTCGGTGGTTAAGAACTTCAGCATTTCCTCCTCCCTGATCAATGATTTTAGCCACATCAATTAGCTTATATTGGATGGAGGTTTTTGTTTCATTAATCTTCTTCTTATTATCTTTGACCTAAGTTTTAATTGCATTTTTAAGAAATTGAAGTTTCTTTTTCATACGAATTAAGCCATTCAAATCTTTAATATTCATAGATCGCCACGTATCTTCCACAAATTTATCGAAGCCATCCATGTTGAGCCAAGAATGATATAAACGAAAAGGAGTAGGGCCATAATCCATATTAGATTCATACATGATGATCGGACGGTGGTCAGAAAGATGTCTATCCAAACACAGACCTGTTAGATGAGGGAACAAAACTAAAAGACCTTCATAAATGAGGAAACGATCAAGCTTACTCATCTTGGATGCCGACTTATGCGCCCATGTGTATGAGTAACCTCCCAAAGGAAGATCAATTAAGCCTGCCATAGATATGAAACTATTAAAAGCGTTAGCGCCTTGAATATTAAAAGAGGAACCAAACCTTTCATGATTTGTTCGAACTTCATTAAAATCACCCAAAATCACAGTTTCACCATCCCACCTATCGATCAGAGAGCATAAATAATCCCATAGATCTCTCTTTTCTGTTAACTCCTGAGGAGCGTACACAGAAATGACAAGGAGCTTTGTAGAAGAAGGAGTCCATGTACCCATAATAGCTAAAAAATAATCCGAAGAAGAAACATGTTCTTTAATGAACAAGTTACGGTCCCAAACACATAGAATGCCTCCAGAATTACCAACCGAAGGACTAGCAGCATGATCAAATGTAAGATTACCCCACAACGCCTTGATAGAAAATAAATCAATATTTTCAGACTTTTTTTCTTGAAGAACAACAAAGTTAATTCTATGTTTCAAACACAATTCTTGAATCCACCCCTTCTTTTCCTTTTGACCAAGGCCTTGAATATTTAAAGACATAAAATTCATCTAATCACACTATTGTCTCATTTTGCACCAATTATATATGCTATGTTTCTTACACACCCATCCATGTTATACCCTATTGTTTGACCAATCTGAACCAAATTATCCATGACATCTAAAATTGAACCTCCAGCAGTAGGAATACTATTGGTACGTTGTGATAAAGCTTCAACATTTTGACGAGTAAAGGATTTGTTACTTGGACATGACTTCTCCTTATCCTTTAGGGAATCAATATCTTCACCTTTATTTTGATTATGAATTACTAGGGTGAATCTAGGAGGATGAGTTGGCCCAGAATCATTTGGTTGAGGCGAATTTACTTTCTTTCGTTCTAAAATCTCATAAATGCCAAAAGGATCAGTAGAGTGAGGAGTTTCCTTGCAATTATTATTTGAAACAGATTCCTGAACATAATCATCTTCATGCATGCAGCTGGATTCCAAAACCTTCTCAACTTCAAAATCTCCCTTTGGAGTCTCAAATTCGTAATCACCAATCTTGCGTCCCTCCTCATCAGGTACAGAAGAGTTAGAAGAGTTATCAGAAGATGAATCATCATTTATAGAACGGAATTTAGGAATCCAAGCATCAAGTTCTTTAGCACGAATCCAAAAAACTTTACCTTTAACAATGATTTTAAAGCATTCATTGATGATTTCACCAATCTTTGTCTTTAGACAAAGATGTTTGCAAGACAAAGAGTTTTCTTCAGACTCCTCCCAAACAACCAAATCACCCCACTTCGAAGCCACTTTTGAAAACGTATTAGTGGACCAAGTGTTGATTGGAAGACCTTCAATAGAAATCCAAACAATTCTTTCGTCAGAAGCAAACGAGTTACAAGCGGCCTTGATCGTTGAAAACCATGATCCAGTACCAACATGGTTACGGAATTTCGCCATAAAAGCAAGAGAATCGAATTCAAAAAGCACCCAAAGACCTCCAAGATAGGTTAATTTGGCAGAATCAAAACCTTCATTAGAAAGGATAATATAGAGGTTAGGAATTTCAGATACCTCTTTAACCTGACCTATTAACGAGAAGCAAAAATCACGCTCCTTTAAGCACGAATCGTCAAGAACCAAAGCAGGTTTTGATTGATCAGGGAATGACTGATTTTGAATTCCACCCTTAAAAATTGAAGCGAAACTTCCATTAGTGTTCCCAGAACTCATAGCATCAGGAATTTGTCTTCTATGTTTTCCTGAATTCACATTAATTTTAGGGGTAAAAGTTTTTTGTTTCTGCTCTCTTTGGAACCTGACCATGTTCGCATAGAGATGATGACTTCCAATCCAAATAGTACATAAGTTCTCTATCAAGCGTTCCAAATTAGATACCTTTATAAAACGAATGAAAGCGAAACGTTTACCGGATTTCGATCTTTTGAAAGGGATATAGACATCCACAACAGAACCATATTCTTTGCAAATGTTCCAGAGATCGCGAGCTCGAATGTGATCTGGAAAATTAGTGACAAAAACGAATTTGGAGATTTGTTGAGTTTGATCTTCCTTAGATTGATGAGAAAAACGTTTACGGTCCCCCATATTGAAAACCTTTTAAATTATTTCATATTGATCGCTTATTCGTGAATTGTATAACCCATTTGTGAATTAAGATTTTGTTGATGAATTTGATTTTTTGAAAATTGAGGATTAGGTTTTCATTTATAAGTTGAAAGTGTATTGATAGAAAAAATTACTACCGCCGTCTCACATTAAATGTCTACTTTTTCAAGTCTTTTTTCTTCATATTTGACCTTAATTATTTCTTTTTATGTTATATGATACTTGGTGCAAAATATATGAATTGATAGAGTTTTGAATGTATTTTTTATTGGTATAATTTTATTAAGTATTATATAACACAAATACAAATATTTACGGTCAAAGTTGATGAAAAAAACCTTAAAAAGTCAAACTCGACACTTAATATGAGACGGAGGGAGTAGTATTTTCTATCTAAACATTATCTGTTTAAAAAATAATAAAAACATAAGAAGTAATCTAACCTTAAAAGATTGAATCATAATCGGTAGATGTAATGAACAAGCAAAAGAACCCGCGCGTTGCGGCGGGGCTAATTTTTTCCCGAATAATATTTTTTTTACGTTTCGGGGGGTTTTTTTTTTGGCGATGCGTTATGGCGGGGCTAATTTTTAATATTTTCTTTTTTGTATGATTCGGGGAAAAAAAATTTGCGTTGGGACGGGCTAATTTTTTCCCGAATATTTTCTTTTTTTGGGACGGTTTTGTAAATTTTTTTACGGGAATTTTTGTGTAAGAAAATCGTAAATAGTTAAAAGGTGAGGGTCCGTTTTCTATTTTTTTTTTTTACTTTGGGCCAGATTTTAGGCTATTTTTGGGTTTTTTTTTTGGCTAATTTTTTCCCGGATATTTCCTTTTTTTGTACGATTCGGGAAATTTTTTTTTGCGTTGGGACGGGTTAATTTTTTCCCGAATATTTTCTTTTTTTGGGACGGTTCGATATCTTTTTTTGTGGGCCGATGAATGTAAAAAAGTTGTGAACAATAAAAACTTGCGGTGATTTTTTGTTAAATTTTTTACGGGATTTTTTTTTGTACGAAACATCTAAATATTTAAAAGTTAGGGACGTTATGTATTTTTTTTTTACTTTTGCGCCACCTTTTATGCAATTTGTGAGGGCTAGTTTGTCCGAGCTAATGCTGTGAGTATATTGTAAAAAAAAAAATTGTATAGGCTTATGTGTTGGGCCTCATGTTTAAAGTGTTTTTTTTTTGCTATATGGTTTTTTTTAATATAATGGGTTGTACGTTTGTGACCATATCGGTTATTTTAAAGTTATTAGGTATCGAAGATATTTCCGCGGGTATTTTTTTTATCTGAATAAATCAGAACTTTTGTAATATTTTTTTTTAACTCCTACTTTGTGCATACAAATTAAAAAAAAAAAAAAAAAACCAAAATCGGGCTGGCCCAAAATGGGGGAGCCCGTTACTGTAGCAAACCCACCCAGACAAAACGACTTCGTTTTGTATAATTTTTTTTTATATGGCTTATTGTGGGCCCTCATGTTTAAAGTTTTGTTTTTGTTTTGCTATATGAGTTTTTTTTTAATATAATGGGTTGTACGTTTGTGACCATATCGGTTATTTTAAAGTTATTAGGTATCGAAGATGTTTCCGCAGGTATTTTTTTTATCTGAATAAATCAAAACTTTTGTAATATTTTTTTTAACTCCTACTTTGTGCATACAAATTAAAAAAAAAACAAAATTGGGCTGGCCTAAAATGGGAGAGCCCGTTACTGTAGCAAACTCAAAACGGCACCGTTTTCTTCAACAAATGTGTATATTTATAATTTCTAGCGTGATAGTTGATAGGAACCGTTGATTAGTACAAATTTGGGTTTTGGTAAAATAATATTGGTAATGATAAGTTTACACAAACTCAACAAATGAACGAACTTTGATCACCCATAAGTTAAACATATGTTGTTTTGAAACGCAACTGTTGGTGATTTTAGTGTTATCGAGCATTTTGTGTATTGGTGATTTACCCGAGACCAAAGTGATTTCAAGTTAAGTTATAATACAAGTTAGGAGGTGCGGAGTGCACACTTGTATAAACAAATTAACTTGATATCGGATAAGATGAATGACAAAGTTTGTGACAGTAAATTCGTCACTAGAACGTCGCAACTGTTTAATAAATGTGACTATTCTTAATAGTAACAGAAAATCTGTCACTAATAAAAGGTCACTATATTATATATGAAAAGTGGTTACTTTCCACCAAAAGGTGTAACCTTTCATGAAGGGTTGTGACTATTCTTAAAATGTCACTTTGTATATTATACATAAACACCATTTTTTGTCTTTCATAATAACATGAAGAATCATAACAACCTATACAATATTCTTTATGTTTTTGCTCTTATTCTTGTGTCTAGAATTTGAGTGTGTTCTTGTCTTATCCCATATACAAATTTCGTGTAACCCAAGGCACCAAATAGGGTCGAAATATTGTATTCGGAAAGTGAACTTTACTCGATTTAAAAATTATCCAAGCAATCTTTGATTATCAAGACCCAAATACCAACACTAACAACTCACAATATTGATACTTCAAAGATTCACATAATTGTTTTCAAAGAGATTTCAACCCAAAATCGCTTTGACGGGTACCGCTTAGTTACATAGTTTTATAGCCAATTAAGAAAAATATGAGTAAACAAATTGACATGTTCAAGCGAAGAAAGTGTTTGATGTTAAGACGAATAAGAAACACGAGTTTCTATGTTTAAACATGAATTCCCATATCAATTTTACTTGTAAAAACAAATGTACTTTAATGTCAATATCATTTACCTTGATGCTGTGGCTCTTTTCACTAATATGTGTCAATATCAATTTGCTTGATGCTATGACTCTTTGCATTAAAATGGCATCGTGAAAGAGACTAGGATTAAACGTAATGTTTTGAAACTCGATTCGACCCGGGTGGTTCAACTGATTGAACCGGTTCTGGTCGAAAAACGGGTCAAATTAAACTGGGTTGTATATTTTCGAAACTCGGTTAGACCTGCCGGGTCTGAAGTGACCCGGGTTAACCCAGTTTTCGATGTTTATTAATAGTGTGTTAGTAGTTTCCCTTTTTGTGTTTTATTTTTCATCATATGTAGTTGAACATTCCTTACATAGTTTCAGTTTTTCACTTTAAAGATTTATGACCTTTTCATTTATAAGTATTTGAGATTATTTCAGCTAAAATTATGATTGGTAACGTCTTTCGAAAAGTAAAAAAGAAAAATCTAACTTCGATCCTTAAATTTAAAAAAGAAAAAGAAAAAGTAAATACCTTATATTTAAATTAAAAAAACATATATAAATTGATATTATAACCTTTTTTTATTGCGTTACTCAACTTAAAGCACATTGATGAAAATATGAAATGGACGAAACACGCAAGGCAGTAATACTTTTGCAGACATTTGACCAAAACGATCCTAAATTGGCTTGAAGTTAATTTATGTTGAAAATGTTGTATAGCTATTTATGTAAACATCACTTTACGAATCACATGCACTTTACTGATGCACCTGCCAATTTTTATAGTGTACAAATAATTTCTTCTTAAATGAGGAGTAAAATTTTACATTATATTTTGACAGCATTTTTTTAAGATAACATGTAAATGAAGAAACATAAGATTATAATTTAACAGCAACCATATAAATTTAACATAGGAATACAAATTCAGGTGATAAAACTTTGTCTTTGTGCACGTAAAAGATACTTAGAAGTAACTATCCTTCAATGATGGTCATTATCGTTTATTTAGTGATATCATCGTATGTATTAAACATTACTTGTCACTATCCTTCAAAGTGAGTCGTGCATGATTTGAAAGCGCCAATTGATCTGTTTTTTGTAAACAAAGATACTTTGGTTCATTTTCGTAAACACACTTAATGTTATAGTTCACTTGATAACTTGTTTTTTTTAAATACTTCGTTTGCTTATTACATCACCATACTCAAACCAAAACGAAAGAGATTTGAACCCAAAATCGCTTTGACGGGTACCGCTTGGTTACATACTTTTTTGTTAGTTTTATAGCCAAATAAGAAAAATATATGAGTAAGCAAATTGACATGTTCAAGCGAAAGTGTTTGATGTTAAGACGAATAAGAAACACGAGTTTCTATGTTTAAACATGAATTCCCATATCAATTTTGCTTGATGCTATGGCTCTTTGCATTAACAAATCTTTAATGTCAATTTGATGCTATGGCTCTTTTCACTAAAATGTGTCAATATAGATATCCATAATCATATTTTTTTCCGGACAGCAAACAAAAAAATATATTAAAAAACAAGCTCTAGCAAGATGCTAGAAAATTACAAAGGGCTTTTCAACCAATCGTTCCAACATAAAGCCTTAGATCGCATATATTTTAACCAATAAAAGAAAAAAAGACGAATAGAATCGAAGATATCGCTTTTTCTCAATGTGTGAGTATTAAAAGTGATATTATTCCGAAACTTCCATAGCATCCACCAAGTAGTAGCAGCGATTACATACATCCTTTCTTTGAGAATTAAAAACCGGTAATTGGGCATCACGCCACAACCGGATTAATCTCCAGACATTGACAGCAACTTCGCAAGAGCAAAACAAATGCTCACTTGATTCCATGCCATTATTACACACGGAGCACAAGATCGAGTTAATATCCATGTCTCTTTTAGATAAGTTCAAACGATGTGGCATTCGATCCAATCTTAAACGCCACATAAATATATTGACTTTCCGAGGAAGAGCTTTACACCATCTTGTACTAACTTGCGTCGAAGGGAGAATAATATCATAAATATGCTTTCGAGTCTCCGAAACTGCAAAAAAGCTATCTTTGCCGATCAACCATTGCCATGAATCAAGTATATTACCTGAAAGTGATGAAAGCTAAGACACTTCATCCATTAACTGTATTAACGATGACCCTGTACGTCCAGAAGTTATGGGACGTTTCCAACTCTAGGACCAACTGCCATTGACGAGCCGTTCCTTTATGAGACATTCTTCATTCGAGTCCAATCTAAACAATCTATTATAGCGAATAGAAAGTGGTTCATCACCGAGCCACGTATCCTTCCAAAAGCGCACAGAAGCTCCATCCCCAACTTTACATTTTAAAATGCCATTTGCAAGAATTCCACTAGAATGCAAAGTATTAAAAGAGCCAACAATCTTTGCCCAAACACCATTGGAGCTGCACCCTTTGAGGTCTAAACATGTACCACGAATGGCTTTAAATAACTTAACCCATAACATGTCCAACTGAGTAACGAACCTCCAACGCCATTTTTGTAATAACGCAAGATTAAATGCTTTTAGGCTTCCAACTCCTAAGTCACCTTTTTCTAAAGACTCCAGAATGTTTTCCCATTTGATCCAAGACATTTTCTTCAGATTTTGGTCCCCACCCCAAAAAAATGTGATCGTAATCTTTCTATCTAATGTATAACTGTTTCCAGGCATTTAAAAATTGACATATAATAGATACCTATGCTTCCCAGAACCGCCTTTATCAACGTTAATCTACCACCAATGGACAATAAATTAGCCTTTCATGCTGATAATCTAGCTTTGAATTTATCGATCACCTTTTGCCAATTAACCGTGTAGTTCATACTCGAACCTATCGGGAGGCCTAAATAAGTAAAGGGTAGAATGCCCGGGGAATAACCTGTAAACCGCGACATAGCTTCAATCTCCTTGTTAGAAACACGAATACCATATACACTAGATTTCCAAATGTTATTTTTAAGACCCGAGCTTTGGTAGAATTCTTCAAGCTCCCCGATAATATTAACAATCTCATTTTGGTTCCATTCACTAAGCATGACCACATCATACCTGTGGCACCTATATTTACCCCACTTATTAATTGTTGATGAACTGCATCTTCTATCGCTATGTAAAGTCCCTCCATGATAAGAATGAAAAGAAACGGAGATAACGGATCTCCTTGTCGAAGCCCACGGTTTAAAGAGAATTCGGCCGTTGGACTACCATTAACCATGATAGAAGTACGAGCCGAATATAAACATTCTCGAATCCACCCTCTCCATTTAGAACCGAAACCAAATTGATTTAGAACATGATCCAAATATTTCCAACTCACTGAATCGTAGGCTTTTTCAAAGTCAACTTTAAAAACCATACGCTTTTTTCCCCTCTTTTTGTACCAATCAATAATTTCGCTTAACATTAACGGACCATCAAGAATTTGACGCCCCGAGATGAAAGCCGATTGCTCCGGACTTACTAACTTATGAACCACTTTTGCTAGACGATTTGCTAAAATTTTAGCAACAATTTTATGTTGAAGACCGATTAATGAAATAGGCCAAAAATCAGTAATAAGATCAGGATTAGGTAGCTTTGGAATGAGAGTAATAAATGCCGAGTTTACTCCCATAGGCATCCTACTTGTAGCAAAGAAATCCATTACAAACCTCTCGACATCATGTTTCAACAACTCCCAAAATTTCTTTAGGAATAAGAATGAGAAATCATCCGGACCTGGGGCCTTCTCACTACCACAATCCCAAACTGCCTCCCTAATCTCATCAACAGACACATGACCTTCAAGAGAGATTCTTTCTGATGGAGATATAGACTTAAAAGCTAAATGATTACCAAAATTAACATGAGCAGTTTGAGCTTTAAATTTGTCATGATAGAATTTAAGAAATGCAGTCTTTACATGATGAGGATCTGAAATCCAAACACCATTTATTAAAATTCCTTGAATAGATTGCTTTCTCCTTCTTTGATTGATCATCCCATGAAAGACTTTCGTGTTTTCGTCGCCTTCAGTCTCCCAAGTGACTCTAGCTTTTTGGGCTAAGTCCATAGATTTAGATCTATCTAAATCATCAACTTCTTGAATTAACTTAACACGGTCTTCTCTTTCTGTTTCTGTAGCAACTCCTGAATCAATTTTAATATCTATATCATGTAACAAATTAACAATTTCTTGCTTACGATGTCAATCCATATTCCTCATATCTCTCGTCCATTCTTTTATTTTTTGCTTTAGATTTTTTAGTTTATCATGTAATGTGTCTATATGCTGTTGCATAGACTCTTGATAAGCTTGATTAAGCATTTCCTCAAAACCTTGTCTTTGAATCCATGAATGAAAGAATTTAAACTTTTCCTTTCCTCAAAACCTTGTCTTTTTTTAAATCGCATGAATGAAAGTATTTAAAAAAACGGGGATTTTGTGGCTACCACAATGTTTGCGAGAGATTTTGTTTGGAGTGTAACAAAATAGGATTAATGATATGAGACCAAAGACGATGCTAAACGACAACCACACACGGTTTTGCTTTTTTAGATCAGGGACATTTCCAATGACAAAATCTGATAATATGAAAACTATTAACCAACATGCTCATTTTTTTTTTAATATAATTTTATATTCCCGCTTTATACAAATTCCATGATATCCATGTAATCGTCTACCTTACCGCCATAGACAATCATCAACTAAAAACCTGAATCATGAATGAAATACATTAAACAATAACAAACACCTGACTTTCCCTAAACAGAAAAAATGAAAGCGACCCAAAATCTTTCATTTTTTTTTTCCTGCCCGATACTTTCGTTAAAGGTCCCCAAACATCACATAATTTACCATAGTGACTACGAAAACGAAATGAAGTAGAAGACCTGTTCTTTTTTGTCATAAAACCTCGATTAGGCTGAAGGATCCTTGAAGGACCTGATATATTTATCAAATAACAAATTTACCTCCCCAACATTTAATCTATCTCCCCTTGAAAACGATTATATAATTATATCCATACGCCACCACACAACAAAAGAAAAGAACAGAAAAACAGAAACATATATTTTGTTTTTCACAAAAACCGACGGAGATCCCAAAAAGACAACACCAAACACCTCCTGCTCGGCTTGAACCCCTATAGCAAAGCTATATTGCATAAATCGAACGAGTTAAATGCCCCACATTGATTTAAAAACGACACTAACTCCAAACAAAAAAAACGGGTCATCTTGTCATCTTGAATCCCTAGGCATTGAATCTTATGCATTCTTAAACAATAATTTCCTTTCCTTGATCCCAATTCCTCTTTTTTTTTTTTTTTTTTTTTTTTTTTTTTTTTTTTTTCGGCTCTTGGTAACCCCCCACCACCCGAATATTCAATTTCACGGATAGAATGTTCAATTGATCTGCACAGTGAACCAAACGGGAACCTGTGACATCACTGCATCAGTTCTTTTAAATGACTACGACAAATGAACCACGAATATCATAACCCATTGCTTTAACCATTAGCTACCCATTGCTTGCTATGCTATTGCCCTCCTGCTGCCATTGCTCTAAGCTTTCCTTCTGTGGGGTAGTTGGGTTAGTAGCCATTGCGTTTGCGATGGGTCGGATGGGAGGGGGGGGGTTGGGGGGTGGGGGGTGGGATGCAGGAGGGGGGTGGCGTCGCTGGGGGGGTGTGCTGGTGGGGGTGGGGCTTGGCGTGGGAGGGTGGGCGGAGGGGGGGGGGGCCTCCAACTGGGTGTTGGAGCAGGGATCAACGAGCGGTCTTGACGAATCAATGGGATATCTGCGACACACGGGGCGAATGTCACTAACGAGTAATTGCCCTACATTGATTTTAAACGAAATAACTCTAAACGGGTCATCTTTGTCTCTTGAATCCCTAGGAATTGAATATTATGACTAAAACATAATTCCTTGATCCAATTACTCTTTTTCGGCTTCTTGGTACCCCGAATATTCACGGATAGAATGTTCATTGATCTGCACTGAACACACCTGTGTCATCATGCATCATTCTTTTAAATGATCTACGACAACCACGAATATCATAACCCATTGCTCCTCCAACTTCAATCACCCGATTAATTTCATGAAATAATGACAATGCACGTATATCTTTTTTCCATAGTCATATTATGTTGATGCAATTGAATTGTGTCTAAATTGTTCTCACAAATTAGAAACGTTGATTAACACATTATGTTCTAAAAGGAAAATTTTAGTACTACATTTTGGTTATGCCGTTAATGGACATTAACAAATCTTTATTACTTATGTATGTTATGCCGTTAACAAGAGACTAACCCAAAACATGGTAAAAAGCTACAAAATTCAGATGACTCTCAGCAATTGATGAATCAAGTCTTAAATGGAATATATGAGACAAGGAACATAGCAGTGATTCATTATAATTTTCCTTATACTTATTATGGTTCTGGCCTCTTTGCTAACATAGTGTATACAGCTGTCTTAGTGACTACTCTCTCCTTCCAAAGATACTGATGACGTATAACATGTGTAACAGGCCTCCGGGCCTGGACCACATATATTATACATGGGCCCGAGCCCAATAAAGCAATTACA
>BQNB010018736.1:2190-65857 GCA_026074375.1 Tanacetum coccineum | reverse complement strand
TTGGTGGAGGTAAAGGATCACTGTTGAGAAGTGCTTCAAGAATGAGAATGTCACCCTCAGGATCATAGTACTATGTAGCATTGAAAACTGGTGAAACTAGTTCATCATCGATTGCTATAAAAGCATAGGCTTCTTCAACGAGTAGAAAATCACTTTCATTAAAAGGAGTAAGTGTTGGAGATGAAGTAGAAACAACAAGATCGGCGGGAAAGTAAGGCTTCCCTACTTTGACAAAAACATTTTCAGCTACACCGGTTGGTTTTGAAATTGTACGGTCGGCTAATTCTAATACCATTTTCGTGTCGGTTAGGCCTGAGAGTTGAAGCTTTTTCCAAATGGATAAAGGCATAAGATTGATACTAGCACCTAAATCGGCAATGGCTAAGTAACTATCAAACTCTGAAAAATCACATGGAATGAGAAATCGACCGGGGTCACCCACCTTTTCTGGAAGCTTTTTAAGGACAACCGCACTACAATTTTCATTCAACGGCGTTTTGGTTAACTCAATTAATTTTTCTTTGTTATTAAGCATCTTTTTGAACATTGGAGCAAACTTTAGCATATGGATGAGAGCATCCGTGAAACTTAGCTCAAAATGAAGATTACGGAAGATTTCCATAAACTTTGAAGCTAGGATATCATCCTTTTCACGAATCTTTTGTTTATTGAGTCTCGATGGGTAAGGTAAATTAGGTTTGGCTTTGTTGGCAACGAAAGAAGGTTCTTCGATTGGTTCTTTGTCTTTGGGTTGTTCATGGACTAATGGAGGAGGTTGAGTCTTCGTGCTATGGTAGCTCCGATTATCCTTTGTCACCCGTCACTTTTCCTTGTCACCATCCGGCGGTGGAAATCGGAGGTCCATCGATGAAAACTCCACATCGAGTTGTAATTGCCTTGGCTTCATTCCTTGGGTTTGGAATGGTATTGCTTGGTAAAGAACTTGAACTTGAAGGTTGGTTGCTATTTCCTAATTCATCAAACTTGGTGCAAAGGCTTGTTAACAAACTTGTAACATTTGCCATTTGATTTTGCAAACCTTGATTTTGATTATGCACATTCTTTAATATTGCAATCGTTGCTTTGGACGTAGCTTTCAAAATCTTTTTTAAAACACTATTTGTTGAGGTAAAACTTGATTGATTGGTGGTTGATTGGTTGGGTGTTTGATATGTGGGGAGATAGATAAACTTATTTGGTTGTTTTGGACAGTTTTGATTAAAGTTTTCCTCACGGTTTTTTGGTTGAAGTTAGAATTGTTATCCTTAAAACGTTTTGGTTGGTTGGACATTCGGTGATTGAAACCCGGTGGTCTCATTTTGGACTTTGCCAAATTGGAAGGATGGGTTCTTGGAGAAAATTACCAACATCTCGGTTTGAGATATTGGTTGGATTATTGTCATAAAAACGGGAAAATCGTTTCCACCTCGAGTCAACGGACAAAGGTTAAAATGGTGATTTGATCCACAAGTGACACATACTTTCCTCACTGCTTTGGACTGTGCAGGAGTAAAAAACAAAGCTTTCATTTGATCATCATTTGGTTCATCTTGATGGTCACCTTATCCTCGAGAGAAAGCGGCTATTTGTTGAAAAAAACATATCAAAAGAATTATTAGAGAGAATGAAGAATTAGAAAGAGGAGCATCCGTACTCACTCTTGAATCATTAGCACGACTTCGGGAATAGCGAACTTTTGACTTGCTTTCAATGATTGCTAAACCTTCTTGAGGCATTTTGTCTAAAAAATTGCCACCTGCTGCAGAATCTAAGGCATCTTGATCGTTTGAATTCAAAGAGTTGTAAAAGGTATCGAGTTGGTGGAGTTCCGAGAAGCCATGGTGAGGACATTGACGAAGAGTCCTTTTAAAACGTTCCTATTCTTCATTAAAGGCTTCGTTTTGGTTTTTGATAAAAATAATGATCTCATTCCGATAGTAAGTGTTTTTGAAGTGGGAAGTATTGGTTTATGGAATTTTGAAAAAAATTTGCAATTCGTCCCATGTGGAGAATTGATCTAGGAGGTTCCTATCTAACCAATCTCGGGCTCCAAACCGTCTAGAGAAAAAGGGGAAAAGCAAAAGCTTAACCGATAGTGTTCGTGAACTTCTGGATGTCTAAACTGAAGTGACCTTTTTAAAAAATCGATAGGTGAAGTGGGGTTCATTGTCTACCCCTAAACTTAATACTTTGTCAAGATTGATTAAAGGTTGCTTAAGCTCGAAATATTGCATGAATGGTGGGACATACTTAGCATCTTCATAATCCTCGATGGGTGCTTGTAACATTTGGGCCATTGTTCGATTGTCGGCCATTGGAACAACGTTTTGTTCAACAATTGGTTCTTCTAAATCAAAAATTTTAACAACCGGAAGAGTTTGTTGTTGACGACGTCTACGAGATTGCGAACGAGTGTGCATAAAAAGAAAAACTAACAATTAAATTTTTTTTTTTTTTTTTTTTTTTTTTGCGGTTACCCGAAAGCGACTAACCAAATATCAAATACTTCACGGTAGCCTTGAAAATTTCTTTCAAGTGAGCCGTAAATTGGTAGAGACACAAAAGGCAAGTGTTAAATCTTTGATTACGATTTGGGAACAATTGCATAGTTCCACCGAATTGAAATGAAATCTCTCAATAAAGATATTATTTGTTGGTGTTCGATTACCAACTTTGTTTATTTTATTTCTTTTTAAAGGACAAGTTTTTATGTTTTTGATTTTTCTATTTTTTTTATCTTTTACTTATACTAAAAAGAAAAGGAAAATATTTTTTACTTTTTATATTTTTGATTTTTTTTTTTTTATATTTTTTTGAATTTTAAAAAAAAACAAGGATGAAACTTTCGAGGACGAAAGGATCTTCAAACCAAATCGACAAACAAAAACGTAGGAATCGTAGACACTAGTCCCCGGCAACGGCGCCAAAACGACTTAGAAACAAAAACTGATTGTAAGTTTACGTACCTATAAAATATATAAAATAAAAACACTACTAGTAAATTCCAATATTCACCTTAACTAAGTAAAGAGTTAAAACTTTACAAAAATAATATAATATAATATAATATACGTATTTTTGTGACCGGGTAAGTATGAACACCCGGGTTCGTATTCCTCTCCCCCATGACTATGATAATTGAAACCAAACACGTTTTACGTTCGAAAATCCTGATTTGAATGGAAACAAAGATATTTTGGATAAGCTATTGCTTACGAAACTAAGAAGCAAACAAATAATGACAAATAACAAATAAACAAATTTAAGACCTAAAAATGTAAACTAAAATTTTACTAGATAAAGAAAAAATTGACTAAGTTATTAAAAACAAAAGCCCTTAATTTTTTTTTATCTTTTATAAAAAGTTTTAATTAAACTAATCAAAAATCAACCCTAATACTAATTAAAATTAAATAAACCTAATTAAAACTTATCTAAGAAACTAATGACAAAACCCTAAGAAACTAACGGGGAAACTAACTGAAAAAAAAAAAAAAAAAACAATTAAAATCGAAAAGTTACACTTTCTACCCTGAGAATCTATCCCGACAACAAACTAAGACCCGAATTAAGGTGAAATTTGAAAAGTGCTTAAAATGAAAAATTCAAAGAAGCAAAGTTGTTAAGGAATATAGAGGGAACAAAATTAATATAAGTAACTAAAGACTGAAACTCCACAAATAAGCACTCAAAGAGCTTATCTTTAAGCTGATACAGAAAGGGATGGCTTAACACCTTGGTTTTAGAAAAGAAAATAAGCTATAAAACACTCAAAACTAGACCAAATGAAAAAGGAAATAAGTTCTAAAGAGCTTATGAAACCTAATCTATAAATGAAAAAGAAACTAAAAGCATAAACTACTTTTAAAACGCAACTGAAATTGATCATAGAATAAGCGAAACCAAGTGAAATAAGCAAAGTTACATAAAATCAAAATAAGCTAAAAACCTTTTTAAAGAAATTAGACTTTTGAAAACTTAAAAGATACAACTTAAACTACTTATTATCCATCTAAATTAAGCAAAAAAATCTAGACTTATAAGCAATATAACAAATTTAAATCAAAAGATGTCTATGATTTTGGAGTTTTTCAGGTTTTAATGACTTTTGACAGCTAAATTAAACAGGTAAATAACTAAGAAATTGTCAAATAAAGACTTAAAAATGATTAAGCGCTATGTAAAATTTATTTCTACTCGAATTTGATAAGCAAAATCTTTAAAAATACGTTATCTTAAATAGGCTGAGAACACAGAGCATACTAACTTTGGAAGTTAGTACTGGTATTAGTAAAGTTCAGCAGTACTTTCAAGAGTAAGTACGCTAGTGCAATTATTTTGACTTTTGAAAACTAAATAATCAATGAAATAAGCGAGAAAATGAAAACTAAAACTAAATTCCTTAATAAGCTAAAGCAAACTTAATCCAATTAAACTAAAGCTAACAGTACTAACTTATGAGAGCAGTACTAACTTTGAAGTTAGTAACTGTATGTAAAGGCCTCGGCAGTATAACTGAGTTAGTACTCGCTATGTAATTTTGAGATTACACTAATCCAAACACTACTTAACCATCATGACAGATTTGAGAAAAGCTTTTTAAGATCAAAAATATCGATGAACAAACACTAATATACCAAGATAAAAACTACATAAAACAAACCTTAACAATCATGAATAAACAACTGAATAAGCATAATCTAAGATCTTAACTAATAAACTAATATTTTTGGATTTTTATGAGTATTTTTATGACAGAAATTGATAACTAAAGAATCCTATAAATATTTTAAGACAAAAACAGGATGAAAACATATAACTAAATTGCAGCTAAAGAGAAATTTGAACACTAACAAGCAAAGATAATAAGCAAATAACAGATCTAAACGTATCAAGCAATAATATCAATAATTGAAAAGTTCTAGAATTTAAAGGAAACTGAAAAGAAGAAACTTCCAAACTCCTCTATCTAAACAAGAGGAAATGCAATTAAGGCAGCTACAAGCTCTCTAGCTTATGAATAAGCTAGAGTATAAGTCCTTGGGATCTCTTCCAAGGTAAGATCCCCTTCCAAAAGCTTAGATACAATAAGATCCATAATAGGTTTAACTGATTTAAGGTTTTAAGTAAGATTAATACTGAATTAAACTTGCTCTATTTCAGCTTATAGACTGAAAGAGCTTTTGAGTAGCTTATTAGCTTATGAGACAATATGGCTTATTAAGAGAGCTTATGACTTTAAATGAGAGCTTAGAAAACAGGAATTTAATAACAATAAAAACTAGAATTTCATTGATTAAAAGAAGCTGATTATCATTACCTGAAAAAGGAAAATTACATAAAATAACACATAACGAATTTAAGCTAAACAAAATAACTAAAAACTAGATAAAAAGAAAAGACTAGATAAAAACTGATCCACTGTGTGTGTGAGAATGAGCCTTATTATAGTGCCCCGCCCAACAAGGGGGCCCCCTTTTTTTGAAGCTTCTAGGACCTCTAGCCCTGCTCTCCAATCTTCAATCTCTGCCATTCATTTAATCAATCATTTGATCATCAATTGTGGCCGTTTGATCAAGATGTGGACACCTGAGGATTGCCAGGCTGGCATTCTTTGATGTGACGTTTGTGTTAGTTTTGTGAGTGAGTTTAGCACAAAACCCACCACTATTTGTGCTTCTTTACTTGATGATGTGGCTCTTCTTTAATGAATCCTTTGATTAAAGACTGATTTGACCCTGGGTTTGTGATGTAGACCTCTTGAATTGACTTAATCACCCTCTAATTTTGATTTGCCCCTTGTTTTACCATGGCAGTGAAAATGGGAGAGACGATGAATAGTAAAAGGGTTCCCGCTCCTTTCTTGACAGTTAAAACTGTTGATTCTTTGGGAAGATTGCACTTTTGGTCCTTGTCTTTCATTTCCTCTATTTAAGTTATAAATAACTTTCGGAAATTGCATGAATGGCCCTTGTAGATGAAGATTGGCTAAGGCTTTGGTCTTTTGGGGCTTCGGCTTTGTACTCTTTTGATTCTCGTGTCCGTGTTTGCTCGCTTTTGACTGTTTTCTTGTGATTTTTGACTTATCCATACCTGAAGATACACAAACACAAATACAAAGCATATTTTTTGCCATTTGTCTTGTTATGGATTAATTGGTTATTTTTAGGTATTAAATAAGATATGTTAATTTTACCCCTATCACATTAGCAACCACAACCAGCGTGTATTCGTGTAAATAAATTACTAACTCTTCACTCCAAATTCACCCAAAGCCACCCAAATGTACCCATCCATTATCCTTTTCCATATATGTTATTCTTACACCTACACCCACCCCACAAACCTTAAAAGACCTCTTGGATAGTAATGAATAATGCTTGCACCTAGCGGTGGAGGTTTGATCCCTTACCAAGCCTATGGTACTTTATATTCTATGACATGTAATGAGTGTTGATTTTCCGTTTCCCCATTATGTTATAACTTATTATACAACCGAGTGAAAGAGAGAATCCCAAACACTTATGTTAGGTGCTATTAATATGCATTTTCGTGCTTTTTAATTACGGGTCTAAAAGTTGTGTTGTAAAATACTTTTAAAGAGTAGGTTAAATGACCTTAATACTGCTATTTTCTAGGTAGAAAAGCCCATTTGCTTAAGGATAAGCAAATTCCAAGCGTAGGGGTATTTGATAGTTCATTTTATACACTTTTTCGGGTGATTTAACCCTCTAAATCGTTGCATTTATGCCCAAAATAGTACTTAATCGTCCTTTAGGTATTTAGCATTTGGCAGGAGGCATTAGAGGAAATAACATCGTGACTTGGGCTCATTTGGAGAAAGAAACCAAGACAAGACTAAGGTTGAGAAATTCATTGGAGGACTCCTCGATAACATCCAAGGGAATGTAATTGCTGTTGAACCTACAAGACTGCAAGATGCTGTTCGAATTGCTAACAACTTAATAGACCAAAAGTTGAAGGGATATGCTGTGAAAAATGCTGAGAACAAAAGGAGATTGGGGGTCAATCAGAGAGATAACCGTGGACAGTAACCAGCATTCAAAAGGCCAAATGTTGGAGGTCAGAATGTGGCGAGAGCTTATACGGCTAGCAACAATGAGAGAAAACCATATAATGGATCGTTGTCTCTCTGTAACAAGTGTAAGCTTCACCATGAAGGGCCTTACACTGTGAGATGTGGGAAGTGCAACAAGGTTAGGCATTTGACCCGGGATTGTAAGGTCACAAATTCCACTCCTTCTACCCAGAGGGGTAATCAGAGAGTTTTAACTTGTTTCGAGTGTGAAAGGCAAGGACACTACAGGAGTGATTGCCCAAAGTTGAAAGATCAAAACTATGGAAACAAGGCTGGAAACAAGAATGGAGTTGGTGAATCAAGAGGAAAAGCTTATGTGTTGGGTGAAGGAGACGCTAACCCCGATTCCAATGTCATTAAGGGTACGTTTCTTCTCAATAACTATTATGCTTCTATAATATTTGATTCGGGCACCGATCGAAGTTTTGTGTCAACTACTTTTAGTACCTTGCTTGATATAACCCCTGATACCTTAGACATTAGCTATGCTGTCGAATTAGCTGACAGAAGAATTTCTGAGACTAATACCATACTTAGAGGCTGTACATTAGGATTGTTAGGTCACCCATTCAATATTGACCTAATGCCGGTAAAACTTGGTAGTTTTGACATCATCATTGGCATGGATTGGTTAGCGAACCATCATGCGGTGATCGTGTGTGATGAAAAGATTATGCGAATTCCCTTTGGAGACGAAGTTTTGATAGTTCAAGGTAATAGAGACGAAAAAGGATAGAAGTCAAAGTTGAGGATTACATCGTGCACTAGAACTCAGAAATATATTAAGAGATGTTGCCTAATTTTTCTGGCACAAGTGATGAAGAAGGAAATCGAGGACAAGTCAGAGGAGGAGCGACTTGAGGACGTGCCGACTGAATGGGACTTTTCGGAAGTCTTTCCAGAAGACTTGCCTGGGCTACCGCCTACGCGACAAGTTGAATTTCAAATCGACTTAGTCCCTGGTGCTGCACCTGTGGCACGCGCACCGTATAGATTAGCACCGTCAGAACTGAAAGAATTGTCCACTCAGCTACAATCTGACAAGGGATTTATAAGACCGAGTTCCTCACCCCAGGGAGCCCCGGTCTTGTTTGTCAAAAAGAAAGATGGATCTTTTTGGATGTGTATCGATTACGATGAACTTAAAAAGTTGACTGTGAAGAATCGATATCCACTTCCGAGAATCAACGACTTGTTTGATCAGTTACAAGGGTCACGAGTCTACTCTAAGATCGACCTGAGATCTGGTTATCACCAACTCAAATTTCTAGAGGAAGACATTCCAAAGGCGGCCTTTAGGACACGCTACGGTCACTATGAGTTTCAAGTGATGCCGTTTGGACTGACCAACGCACCGGCGGTATTCATGGATCTGATGAATCGGGTGTGCAAACCGTACTTAGATAAATTCGTGATCGTTTTTATTGATGACATCTTGATCTACTCCAAGAGCGAAGAAGAGCACGCAGAACACCTTAAGTTAATCCTGGAGTTGCTTAAGAAGGAGGAATTGTACGCCAAGTTTTCAAAGTGTGAATTTTGGCTGTCGAAGGTATAATTTCTTGGTCACGTGATTGATAGTGAAGGCATTCACATAGACCCAGCTAAGATTGATTCAAATCAGGATTGTGCTCTCGCCAAGACTCCGACAGAGATTCATTAATTTCTAGGTCTTGCTGGCTATTACCGACGATTTATCGAAGGTTTCTAAAAAAATTGCCAAGCCTATGACGAAGCTGACTCAAAAGAACGTGAAGTTTGATTGGAGTGAAAAGGCAGAAGCTGCATTTCGACTGTTGAAGCAGAAATTATGTAGTGCACCGATTTTGGCTTTACCCGTAAGGTAGTTGAAAACTTCGTGGCTAATGTTGGGGGAAATTGGGCTTTTATCGTAAAGGGATTGGAGCAGTTTGATGCAAGGGAGAAGGTCCATAGCTAGCGTCCATGCAACTTAAGATTCATGAGAAGAATTACACTATACATGACTTAGAGCTTGGAGCTGTAGTGTTTACTCTCAAAATGTGGAGACATTATTTGTACGGCACGAAATGCGTTGTGTTCACTGATCATAAGAGTTTGCAACATATTCTAGATCAGAAAGAGTTGAACATGAGATAACGTAGATGGTTGGAGCTGTTGAGCGACTACGACTGTGAGATTCGTTATTATCCGGGAAAAGCAAACGTGGTGGCGGATGCCTTGAGCCGAAAGGAACGGATTAATCCACTACGAGTTCGAGCTTTAGTTTTGACGATTGGTCTGAACCTCCCTGTGCAGATCTTAGAAGCTCAGGTTGAGGCGAGAAAGGAGAAGAATTATGGAACAGAAGATCTGTATGGTATGATTAAGAAGCTATAGCAACGTGCTGATGGAATGTTATGCTTGAATGGGAGAAGTTGAATACCTTGTTTTGGTGACTTAAGAGAGTTGATTATGAATGAATCGCATAAGTCAAAGGATTCGATACATCCGAGACCGGACAAGATGTACCAAGATTTAAAGAAGCTGTATTGGTGGCCGAATATGAAGGCTCAGATTGCCACCTACGTTAGTAAATGTTTGACCTGTGCCAAAGTCAAGGCCGAATACCAAAAACCATCTGGTTTGTTGGTTCAACCTGTGATCCCAGTATGGAAGTGGGAGAACATTACTATGGATTTCGTTACTAAGTTGCCAAAGACATCGTCTGGTCAAGATACAATTTGGGTAATTGTAGACCGACTCACAAAGTCTGCTCATTTCTTACCAATGAAGGAAACCGACTCAATGGAGAAGTTGACGAGACAATACTTGAAGGAAGTAGTCTCGAGGCATGGAGTGCCAGTTTCTAATTATTTCTGATCGAGACAGTAGGTTTACATTCTCATTTATGGAAATCACTGATCGAAGCCCTGGTACTCAATTTGGGTATTAGTTACGGCTTTTACTTCTACAGACTGATGGTCGAGTGAGAGAACCATCTAAACCTTGGAGGACATGCTACGTGCTTGTGTGATTGATTTTGGGAAAGGTTGGGATAGACACCTACCTTTGGTGGAGTTTTCCTACAACAACAGTTATCACACGAGTATCAAAGCTGCACCGTTTGAAGCTCTCTACGGCTGAAAATGTAGATCGCCTATTTGTTGGGCCGAGGTTGGAGGACGCTAGCTCATGGGTCCGGAAATGTTCATGAAACAACTAAGAAGATCATTCAGATCAAGAAGCATATTCAAGCTGCACGAGATAGACAGAACAGCTACGCCGATAGGAGACGTAAGCCATTGGAATTTAAGGTTGGAGATAAGGTCATGCTGAAAGTGTTACCATGAAAAGGGGTGATACGTTTTGGCAAACGGGGGAAGCCGGACCCTCGTTATATTGGACCTTTCAAGATTCTTGCTAAAGTGGGAATGCTTGCTTATCGACTTGAACTCCCAAAGCAATTAAGCCGAGTTCATAGCACTTTTCATGTTTCCAATTTGAAGAAGTGTTTCGTAGACGAACCACGAGCTATTCTGTTGGATGAGATCCAGATTGATGACAAGCTTAATTTCATTGAAAGAACCAGTTAAAATTATGGATCGACAAGTTAAACGGCTAAAGAAAAGCCGCATTCCAATCGTGAAGGTCCGTTAGAATTCGAGACGAGGGCCCGAGTTTACTTGGGAACGTGAAGATCAAATGAAGAAAAAGTACCCCTCATCTTTTCATTAATCCTTAGTCCACGTCTTAAGCTTTGAGGACAAAGCTTCTTTAACGAGGGAAGAATGTCATACCTCGAAAATTTTAGGTCAATATTTTAAACTTTTTCGACCATTATTTTTTACTTTTATACGTTACATTTGAATCTGGAAGTTTACCGAGAAGTTAATCCGCGTAAATTTAAAAAACGTCATCGGACGCGTTCCGACTTCGGATTTTGATTAGTTTAGATATTATATGAGTTATTTTATCTTTTCTAAGTGTTTCGTAGTTTACGATCATACCCGGTATTTATTTTTACGCTTTAACGTTTAAATTACGTTTTTTTACGTTTTTGACCTAACGAAACCTTGGAAACTAGAAATCTTTTTGTGTAAACTTTAGTTATCGTCCATCTCATTTTCTTAAGTCAAAAATTTCATTCACCCTCCCCTCTTGTTATATATTAGACGCCTAAACCAAACCAAATGCAACTATAAGTCTTGAAATTAAATCAAAAGCATATTTTCTTGTTTTATTATGCATGTGTGCATGTAAGTAGTAAAAGTGACACATGAGAAAGTCTATTTCATGCACACTTAACCACCCAAGTTAAGAAAAATGCATGCTTACACCATTTGACCAAGTTTGACAAACTTATATACTTGAATAATAAACCATGATCCAAAAATTTAAACCCATGGTCTTTGTGGTTGGAGTTCGGCCGAGCAAAGGGTGCACACACCCCCTTGTGTGTGTTGGTCACTTGTTACAACAAACCAAGAACACTAGACCACCTCTTGTCCTATAAATACTAAACACTTCTCACTCTAGGGTTTCATCTCTTCTCATAGTCTCTAAAAATTTCTCTCTTCTCTTCCTTTTGCTCTCTAGGCCACGGCAAATAAACACCCTTATTAGGGTTTCCATATCTTTGTTTTCTTGTATAATCCAAGCATACTAGGTTCATTTCTAAGAACATCTAAGCTGTTTTAAATATTAATTCTTTGATTTCAAAGGTTTTTCTAAGATCTAAAGCTAGGGTTCCAAGGATTTGTTGATGGTTTTATAGAACTAGAGATTTTGTTTATAATCTTGTGATTTCTCTATTGTTTCTTCGATTCTTGAAGTCCTGTATCTTTTCTTTGGTTTACTTAAATTTCTTTGTAAAACCAAATTTTGAATTCATTCATATTGGTAATTTGCATATAACCTAAAGTTTATTAATAAGTATTTGAAAATAAAACCTTAGGTTATAATTTTGGGAAATTCTAAAGATACAACATAAGGTATTTTGTTTGTTTTTTTTTTAAATATATAAAACTTATATATGTACATATATATGGCCGGCCTCATATTTAAAAAAATAATATATATTTTGTAATTTTGATTATTTTGTATATTTACTTCCTTTTTATAAAATATATTTCAAAGGATAAGTATTAAAAGGTATTAGCAAGTATTTTGTGTAATCTTCAAAATGGGAAAAAATATTTTGTCTCCACTCTTTGAGTTAAATGGCCGGCTATATGGTGGTGTTGATACACCAAATCTTTTATGTTTATAGCAAAAGATATTTTAGGAAAATAGTGTAAAAGGTTTAAGCCAAATTCTTGTAACTCTTAAGTTTAAGAAAATATTGTCCGCATCTATTTCTCTATATAAGCCGCCACATTCATCCCTCCATCACCATTAATTCTCTCAAATTCTTAATCCCATATTTTATGTATTCCTCCATAGAAGCATCACAAAAAAAAGTTTAGGTGTTTTTTTAGGTTAATTCCTAGATTTTGTGTTTCTTGGTGTGGTATTATCTACATTGATTTGGTGTATTTTTTTGGGTTTTGGTGATGATCCATGTATCCTCTCTTTATTCCAAAGGTAAATTCTTGATTTTTGTTTCATCCTTGTTGTCCACCCTGATTACATATGCCAACGGTTTTCATAAAAACCTAAAAGATTGGAATGAAATAATGTGTTTATGTTCTTGTCCAATTCTCTAGGTTAATCTAATTAAAATGGTTAATTACATTTATGAAAGCTCTAATATGAATCAATTAAATATAGTTAATTAATAAAAAAATACAAGAATAAAAACCCCTAGGTTGGTTTTATAGTGTTAAATTAGGGTTTAATTATGGTTTGTTTGTGTGCAGAATTTTAGGTCATGTTCAAAGGGTATAACCCAATGATAAAAATTGATTTTAATAAAATTATTAAGTCTATGACTAATTTCAATGAGTCTAGTTTCTGGAAAAGTTGGTTTCATAATTTTAGAAGGTCGGGAAAGTTGTTTTAGGTTTTAAAAATTAAGTGTCAAAACTGCAGTTTCTGGCCGAACATTTCACTTATAGTATTTGATTTTTAATTCGAAAACCATAAGGAGTTAGACTCTAATTTTTTAGATGGTAAAACTACATGATATTAGCTACGTCCATGATGTTTTTGAGATTTTTAGGAATTGTCTAAGGATAGTAAATACGCATCAACTTTTCAAAGGTTCTGCCAGGTCAAAATTCGGGTCAGTTTTGGGTAACAAGGGTCAAAGGGTTACTTAAACATGGAAATAAATTAAACCAATAATAATAGGTGTATTATACATATGTAGGAACCTCTGTAATTTTTGGTGTAATTTAGAAATGTTTATTTATGGGTCATTCTAGTATAAAACTACCTTGAAATAAGAAGGTCAAAAACTGAAATTATTTGGAACCTTAATTAGTCAAGGTAAACATTATTTATGGGAAGCTCAGGTGAAAAACTACTTACCAAGATATGTAAACTATGGTAAACATGGGTTCTTGGGGTAGATTCGTTAAAGGTGTTTGATCCTATTGCCTTTTGTGTTTCATTTCTCTCCGATTGCTTATTCGTTAAGGTACAGATATCCCGTCCTTTTATTAGGACACTTCATATCTCTTTGTATTGGCTTACTTGATCTATTTGAATTCGTTTGATATTCCTTTGAGTTGCTATCTGTAATCATGAACTCGTTTGATTGTTGACATTCCGTTTGAATTCGATATTCGTCTGTCTGAATCTGTTTGGTTCATGTTTAGAATATAGCCTACTAGATCGTCCATATATTGGATAATTCGAACCCTTGTTCACTTATATCTTTGCTCTTAATTTTTTACCCACAGAGAGCGTGGGAAAAAAGAGGCTATTTGTATCTAGTCATGAGGTACTATGACCATATCATAGATGTACCAATGCATGAGACCCATCTTGGCCGGTGTGATTAGTCCACGACGATCCTTGTAAGTGCACGTTAGTAGGAATTTGATTATAGATTGTCGTAACACTCGCCATAGTGCTTGTGTATATGGATATAACTTTATTTTGCAGGGAGCGTATGGATGCATCCTAGGCACTTTGTTCTGTTCAGTTTAGGTGAATGGTTGTGTATGTGCAATACACCCTATATCACATTTGGTACAAAGGAGGAGCTTGTCTGTGTACATTGATTATGAATATCTGACTTATTTTTTTTTAGGGTCTATTCATGTATCATGTTTAGACATTTGTTTGAGCTCGTGGGCATTCCTTGATTCACTCCCTACCTATTCTTGACTATAATATCGTTTGGCATTTTGTTTGGCAGGTTCTCGTATTCCATTTGTTCAAAACCTTCTTTTTTATTTCCGTTATTATTAATTATTGTTATATATTTCACTGATGCGATAGCTCATCCCGTTTTCTTTTCTGCGGCAGGGTACTAAGCGGGAAGCCTAGGGGATAATGGAGTGTTGAGTAGTAAGATCTTTTAGAGGACCCACCTTTAAAGAACCTTTATTTGGAAATTTTATGTTTTAAGGACTTTCCTATGAAGATACTTTCATTTGAACTCTGTAGAATTTAATACGGTTGGAAGTCATTTATTTTATGACTTGGCGTATTTTGATTAATAATCTTTTCGCTTGCTTATATATATGTTCTGATTTGACACCAAAATGTGATGCTTTGTCCCTCTTAATTGGAGCGGGGTGTTACATTCTGTTCTATTTGTTCAAGAACCATACATCCATATGTTTTTTTTAACTATTTGAAAGATTATAAAACAGATTTTATAAATTAATTGATGTTACTTTGTTTCATAGAATAAATATATGTTATCTTAGGTGATATAGAGTTGAATGAGAGTTGCAACAATAAAAATTAAGAGATAAGGTTAGTCTTTGTGTGGTTTTGATGTTGAGTTAGATGAGTGAATGAGAAAGAATATATTAAACAACTAATGTGATTTTGTGTGATTTTTTGGAAGCGTTTGATGAAAAATAAGTTTGAATGTTCCGGAATGTTTTTGAGTTTTGAGGGACTTAGGAGTGTTTTCCATTAGGCGTAAAATTATTTTTGGAGAAGCTCGATACGAATAGATAGTTTTTCATATATCTGCACAATAAAATTGGACTTAAAACGGCCAAGTTTATAGCCAAATGAACTTGAAAACATTTTTTCGGCAAAACTAATGAATAGTTGCTGATGTGAAATAGTAAAATGGGATTTTCGGACACTTTGAGATATTTTGACTTTTAAAACACTAGAGAAACCATATGGTAACAACATAGATATTTTAGTATCATTTAAAACGTCGTATAACAATTTTAGGCGAAATCACGTTCAAGTTACTAAAAATAGTAAGTTTGAGTTAAATAATTGTTTAGCGCAACATACATAGATGTTAAGTCGATTAAGCTAGTTAGTGCGTTTTGAAATAGGAAACTTAATACATATAGGGGACGGTAATTAAGCTATTGAAAATAATAAATTTTCCTAAAAAAGAAACTTACTAAAAATAGTAAATTCTTGGCTAAACGCTGAAACATACCGACAAATTTTATAAATTTATTTTGTCACGTTTCGTTAATTAAAGACAAAGCACAAAAAACACACATGGGATGTATTTTGGTGGGATTTGGAAAAAAAAAAACATATTGTGCAATTCTTGTGCATAGTTTTCGTGTTCCTAAGACGCGTTATTATTCTAGGTCGCGACTAGATTTCTATATCATCTTTTATTTGCGTGATTTATCATTTGCTTATCTTGCTAAGGTGAGTTCATAGCCTCACATTTTACTACTTTTACTTTACTATTTTGGGTGAGAAACATTGCTATGTTTTTAAACTGTGGACACAGTTACTTTACGTTTCTTTTTTCCTGATTATGTGTTGCCTAAATAGCGAATAGACCATTAATGCCCGAACTATCATGAACCGTTAATTG
Source organism: Tanacetum coccineum (assembly GCA_026074375.1). Taxonomy (NCBI): domain Eukaryota; kingdom Viridiplantae; phylum Streptophyta; class Magnoliopsida; order Asterales; family Asteraceae; genus Tanacetum; species Tanacetum coccineum. The sequence goes on along the minus strand of BQNB010018736.1, from coordinate 49,871 downwards.
CTTAACTAACGGACTGGTTAAGTAAGCGTGAATGTTGTAAATAGATCGATTGGGACTAATTATCCCAATCCGGGTGAGTAACGCTCACTACCCACGGCGCTCCCGATAAACGAATATATACCATGTCGGATTTCACTAGGTGATCTTGGTCAGATACCTTTAGGGTAATTAATTCTTATTTGGCATATAATATGCTTCCTTTTAAAATGAGCTTCGATGTCATGAGCTTAGCGCAACAATAAATTTCTTTTTATGTGAGGTTGTATCTCCTATAACTGTCACGTGCGTACTGTGAACTTGTGGTCCACTTTTAATATTAAATACAAACCTATGAATTCACTAACTTTATGTTGAAATTTTAGCATGTTATTGTCTCCGGGCATAACGGTGGATTTTTTTGCTTGCTTTATGGTGTTGCCTTGCATTGGACTGATTTTCAAGAATTATTATTATCTATGTTAACATCGTTGACAAACTTTAAAACCTTCTATTCGCTTCCGCATATTATCTTTGGGCCTATGTAAAAATTTAACTATTTTAATTAATGCAACGATGTTGGATTTTTAAACGTACCCTTAGAGGTCGTTCTTTGTATCTTGTATGATGTATATTATGACGTCACGCCACCGGGCACGTGTTTCCTTCTAGGCCCCGTTTGAGGGTGTGACAGACTTAAACAAGCTCCAAGAGCATGGTATGAAACTCTCTCAACCTTTCTCACTGAACACAAGTTTGTTAGAGGTATGATAGACAACACTCTGTTTGTCTACAAAACTCAAACTAATGTGATTCTGGTTTAAATCTATGTTGATGAAATTTATCTTTACGTCTCACCAATCACAAAATTGTGCAAACAGTTTGCTAAACTGATGACTCAAAGATATAAAATGAGAATGATGGGTGCCTCACCTATTTCTTTGGATTTCAGATTAAACAATCTGAAAAATGCATTTCAATCAACCAAGAAAAACATGTCAAGAATCTGCTAAAAAGTATGACATAAATGGTTCATCAGTGAAAACTCCAATGGTACCCCTAACAACTTAGGACATGATCTCAGTGGTAAAGCTGTAACGAGACTTAGTATAGAGGTATGATTGAATCACTAATGTATCTAACTATAAGAAAACCTGGCATTTAATTCTCAACTTGTCTCTGTGCAAGATATCAAGCAAATCTTAAAGGAATTCCACCTTATTGTTGTTAAGAGAATTTTCAGGTACCTAAAAGGTACTCCTAGTCTTGGTCTGTGGTATCCAAAATGTTCAGGTTTTGACCTAAAATGATACTCAGACTCTAACTATGCTGGGTGCAACATGGATAGGAAAAGCACCTTAGGTGCTTGTCAGTTGCTAGGAGCAAGCTATGGTGCCAGGAGTGCTAAAAACACAATCTGTAGCTATGTCCTCATCCTAAAGCTGAATATGTAGCTTTTGCGCCAACATATAATAGATGAAGATCAACTCATTGACTATGGATAATCATTAGGAAAAGGAACACCATATTTTGGTGATAACACAAGTGCGTTTTGCAATCTCAAACATTCCATTCTTCACATCAAGAACAAAGCATATTATATTAGATATCATTTATCAAGGATTATATCTAAAAAGGGACATGAAATACATTCATTCCCACTCAATATCAACTGCTGATATCTTTAGCAAGGCCTTCTTATGAGCCAACTTTTAAAAGAATGATTAGTTAACTAGTTATGTCTGAACATATGATTCAAACCTAAGCTGTCCGTACTGACTAAAAGAAAATTGAAGCTTTAGCGATTTTTCACCAAAATGAACAACTCCATATGTTAATGGCCAGTTCCGTTTTTTGCCATATAACCTTAGCTTGCCCTAAGTGAAGTAACTGAGCAATCACATATGTCTCATTCATGGATTTGCATGAGCATGTGTGGTTTTGTCGCCTTCGCTGGAGCACATATATTGGTCAAGTCAAGAACTAAACAAAACTAATTTATTTTCTTCAGTTCCAGTTTATAAAATGGATTTTATCAAATTCTTCAGCTTTCTCTCGAGTGAAGTAACTGAGCAATCACATATGTCTCATTCATGGATTTGCATGAGCATTTGGGTTTTGTCGCCTTTGCTGGAAGATTGATGATGATGAAGATTATAATAATCTGTTCAGCATAACATAACACCAAACCTGAACATAGTCTAGCTTTTTCAAATATCAATCTCAAGGTCAATTTCAAAACAAATGTGATTCGCAAAAATAATACAATTTTATTAAAATAATTTCCTTTTCAAAAAAGTTGTTTAATTAAAATATATAATATAAGACATCCAAAAGTTAGAATGACCTCATCACCTTTCTCTCACCTACTTTTTCAGTTGAATAGACGGTTGTTCACTGTTCTAGGTGTCAGATGCATGCTTTGCTGACTTTCATTAAATACAAAGTTTAGCACACATGTTGAAAGCAAACCCTAAACATTCTCATAACTTTATAACCTTAAATGATAATTACAATTTCTCAAAGAAAAATTTGTAATTTCATCAATCATATAAATCACAACAAACCTTTCAACACTTCACTCTCACAAATTCATCAAGAACAAACATGATAACATCAAATAGTTAATACATTTTAATATCAAAATCCCTTTGAAAATGCTTATAAACATGTTATAAATGCCTAAAAATGTTACTTAATTGTTTATTATTAGTTTTCAGGGACCAAGTGAGCATTTTAGCAAAAGACAAGGGATTTGGACATGAAATGCACTAAAGTGAAGAGTCCAAGGCAGTTTACGGCGTAACACCCCCAAAGGATTACGCCATAACATAATCCAATGAAGAAATGAGTCATCACACCATTTTAACGGGCGTAAGAAAAAGAGCCTCCCTACATTAACGCCGCAACAATCCAAATTTATAAGAGATGATTTATCTGAGTCAGCATTTTAGCATTTTAGAGACCAAGTGAGCATTTTAGCAAAAGACAAGGGATTTGGACATGGAATGCACTAAAGTGAAGAGTCCAAGGCAGTTTACGGCGTAACACCCCCAAAGGATTACGCCGTAACATAATCCCATGGAAGAATGATCATCACACCTTTTACGCGTAAAGCATCTCCTACTTTACGCCGTAACATCAATTTACACGAATGATTTATCTGAGTCACATTAACGGCGTAACATAGGCGACAAGTGTACACCGTAACCTCATTTAGTGCATAGAAGATTGGAAGCTTACATAGCAAGATTACGGCGTAATGCCTTACAAGGGTTACGCCGTAAACATTTCAAAGCCTATAAATAGATCCCTCCTCCGGCTCATTCATCATCACTTACTTCCACCACTCTACACACAATTCTAAGGGGTGAACCAAATCCCTAAGGTTCAAAGCATTTCATCAAAAGGTCCAAAGGATAAGTCACTTTACATAATTATTGTATTTAATCGTTCATTTCATCCTCTGTAAGAATTATGATGATTCAATCCATGTCTTTATTCATTAATTCTTGCATTGTTGTTATCATGAACGGCTAAGCACTCCTAGTTCTGGTCTAACCGTATATTTACTATTGTGATGATTATGTTTTCATGTTCAATTATGTTTATGTTAGATAACCTTTTAGCCTTTCATCGATCCCTATGATTAGGTAGTACAGAGGGTGGCTTAGATCTTGTTAATCCTGATATTAGACTTACCATGTTGAACTTAGGATTAGTGGTGTACTAAGGTAGCTTGACATCTATCCCTAGTGTAGGAATTAAACAAATTACCTCCTTTACACAATAAATACTTAAAAAGCTTGGAACGCTTTCAAAGAGGGTTAATAATCAGTTTAGATTATAGATTGGTCTTAAGGATAGTTGGGATTTAACCACTGCAAGCTTGGATGCCTTACTCGTGTGATCGTAGGGGAATGTGGGATCACAGAGTAAGTATAGGACATACTTTAAATGAAAATTTAGGTATGTCGATATTAGAACCACTAATAGGACTTATAATTGAACGTGGCACAAGAAATTGTAATCGTAGCACTAGTAATGAAATGGTTAGGTTAGCACGCTTTTCTCCCTGAAATCTTTTATCTATTTACTTTTCTGTATTTACTTTCTTATAATTCTTAAAATCAATCCTAAAACCATTTTCAAACTTGACAATAATCAAATTAGAACTATTAAACCTTAGCTCTTTAGGACGTCCTCAGATTATACCAACGACTGCAGCAATATACGACCGAGTTTCCTGCTCATTAGTGCGTGTATCGGTAAACGAGTTTTATAAATTTAAAACTTAGTAAAATATTATTTAAAACAATTTATGCATCAAGTTTTTGGCGCCGCTGCCGGGAGCTAAAATTAGTTTTCTTATTACAAAGCATTTCAATATTCATAATGGCTGAGCGAGAAATCGATAACCTCACTATGAGCATATATAGCATGACTCGAAAACCAGCACCAGGCTGGTTTAAACAAGAAAATAAGAGGCAATGTGAATTTTTGAAAATAACAAGTCAATTCATCGGAATTTGAGGGAGGACACCTTTTCAGAAACAAGAACTGCAATGCCTCATGAGCATGTGGAGCGAGTGTTTAGACATCGCAGCTTATTCTATCATACCTGGCGTATCACACTATGTATGTCATGTTGCCGCTCTTCCCCATTACTTTGACTGGAGCCACTAAGATATGAGTGGACAGACTTTCTCCAGGAACTGTCAGTTTCTGGGATATCCTTAAAAAAGCCTTTATCCAAAGGTATTGTCCACCATCAAAAACTAGCAAGCAGCTTGAAGAAATCCGCAACTTCAAGCAAGAAGGAGACGAGACATTATACCCATCTTAGGAACGGTATAACGACCTTCTATACAAATGCCCCACCCATGACATCAATAACCATCAGAAGGTAAACATCTTCTATAACGGTCTAGGCGTCATGAACCACCAATTGCTTGACTTACAAGGGCCAATTCCTGGCATGACACATGTTCAAGCATTAACAGCAATTCAAACTATGGCTGACCACTTCCAAAAGTGGCATGATGGGTCATCCAGCAGAAATATAGAAAGTAGTAGTAATTCTGAAGGGATCGCTGCTATTGTAAACAAACTAGAAAATCTCAGTCGAGACATAAAGAAGCTAAAAGAGAATGTTCACGCTATTTAAGTTGGATGTCAAATCTGCAGAGGAGCTCATCTTGACAAGGACTGTCCTCTTAACGAGGAAATAAAAAGTATGGAAGAAGTTAAATATGTAGAGTTCGGTCGACCCTTCCCAAACAGAAATGACGGTTGATTTAATAGAGGAGGATATGACCAGCCCTTATCAGGAAGAAAGGAGACCTAACCTAACTGAAATAATCAATAAATACATAAAAGAAGCATCTAAAAGTCATACCAAGCAAGACGAATGGTTAAAGAAATTTTACCAAAGTACAGAAGCCAGCCGAGAAGCTCACGACAAAATTATCCAAGGTCTTGAGACAAAGGTAAAAACCTTGGCAAACGAAGTTGAAGGGCGAACTAACAACGGGAAGTTCAAAGAATGCAAGACAATCTATACTGAAGACGGATTGCCATTATACACACCTTTCTATTATTCTTCCGAGGAAATCGAATACTTTTCTGCTAACTCAGGATTTTCAGATAACGAGAGACAAGAAACCGACGATTCAGGAATGGCAGAAGCTCTAGACGCATTAGAGGCCACAATAAAGAAAAAGAAAGAAGAACCTAAAAGAGAAAAGCAGATTGTAAACTACTATGTTTTTCCTTATAAACCCTCAATACCATTCCCTAGACGATTAGAGCAGTACGCGAAGGAATCATTGGTGCACCAAACTATGGAAAGCTTAAAGAAAATCAAAATAAATCGTCCGTTGTTTAAAAGAAATTAGGCAAACCGACAATTATGCAAAACAAATGAAGGACTTAGTAGAAAACAAACCTAGGACTAATGAAGAGGAAGAAATAAAGATGAATCCAAGATGCTCGACTCTTCTTCAAAATCATCTTCCCCTAAGGAACAAGATCCAGGTGTCACACCCCACCAAGGCGGAAACGCGAGGCGCGACGAGAGAGAGAATCATCACAACATATTAGCGTCTATATAGAGAAACTAAATCATGCAAATAATACAAGGTATAGCATGCAGTGTCATGAAAATACCCAAACACATCCTCAAAATCCAAAAGGCGTCTAACATTGAAATGCTGGAATTCACGTCAATGTTATGACACGCAACATCCAAACTTTCTAACCGTGCAAAGACAAATAACATTCAACATCCAAATCAAAACAAATAAATGAAATCTAGATAACTAAACTTTGCCAGCTCCCTACGGTCCATCTAGCCACTTTTCCTAACTTTAACCTCATCCTGCTGACTACCTGAAAATGATGCTTATACGTCAACACAATGGTTGGTGATAAACATAGGTTTTCAGACACTCATTAACTAAATCCATTTCCAAAATCATTAACCGAATTACTATGATTATAAAAAAATACATTTGCATGGCAATTATGCTAACTAACATACAAGCTAACATGCAATTCAATCCAATCAATCACTCAGACACCAAGCAGACGACCTCAATCGCTCTCGGATCATACCAAAGTCCTTATGGTTTCCCCCTAGCCCAGGCCATGGAATACCCCCGATGAAAAAAAAAAGTAAGAAGGTGGAAATAAAAAAAAAAGTAAACCTCCTGCACTAGGCCCACAGTACCTTCCTAATCAGGCCATAATACCCGCAGTAACCCGTCCCTGACTTAGTCCACACATCAATATCACAATCACAATCACATGTAGCACATAACGCATATCACTCACATAATAGTCCATTCATTTACACTAGCACATAATCACAGAAATTTAAAACTCATTTTAAAACTTGCATCATTTCCATCCCAAGTTTAAATTGCAATAAAAAGTGGGACTATGTAACTCACATGAATGCTCAAAACGCAGCTTCCAATTCTTATCACGCAACTATACAAACTGACAGAAAAAGCAAATAAACACAATTACATCGACCAAGCTAAAATCTCTAGTCCATGTAACATACATATGATGGATGTATAAAGGTTTGATTAACCATCATGGGTCACCCCGACACCATGCCTAACCTTAACCACTTCATTAACACATTACACTAGTCAACTACAATTTATTCAGAATTGCATAATTTTAGTGTATCTTTACTAACTTAAAAACCCAACTTGCTGACCTTCATAATTTATACCAAAAGGTACCTAAGTTCATTTATGAGTTTACTAACTACCTTGTGATTCCCAAGTGCTCATTACATGTGCAACTACCCCAAATAAAAATCCTAAATTCAAACTGTCCCAATTCGGATCATGATTGCACACTAAAATGTATAGGACCCTAATTACCGTACTTAACACAGACATCAGAAGCTATCCTTCTAGGGTTTCTTAATAAGACATATTGGAACCAAATAACTGTAGATTGTCATATCTCATTCACTTTTAAGTTAAGTTTTTTACACGCGCCATAAACAATGACCTAATTCTGACCCGTATTCACTGTTTTGACAACTTTTCTTGTAACCAACATTTAACCAACTTCTAGAACTCAAAATCATTTGAGGCTGGACTTTTTGAAAAATAGACTCTTTGAAATACAATTTAGGCTCTTGAATCATATCAAAACACGTTTCTAACATCTAGATATCATCAGCTGAACACAGACCTAAAATCTGCTCAACTCTAAATCATGTTCTAACGCAAATTCTAAAACATGCAACATGCATGATCATAACCCTAAACTAACCCTAATCATCATACCATCATTAAAGTTCATATATAATCTATATTTTTCACAAACCCTAGATCCATCATAAATAATGTTACATGATTTCATAATTCTAACTAAGTTAAGCATACTTACCTCTTGATTACTTGATCCTAACACCATTTTCTTAGTTACTTCTTGATCAAGATTCTTGGTTCCTTGTTCTTAGGGAGGGAAAAGTCGACACATAGGGTTTTGGGGCTGAATGAGTCGTGGTTTTTGGAATATTGGCTAAGGGATATCTAATCTAAATAACTGGCATCCTAATCCTAGTCAAATTCCTAAGATAAAGCCCAAAAATCCCTTTTCTTTTCTCCTTAATAATATGGGCCGATTATATATTATAATATATATTATATATATTTTTTATAAAATCATTAATTTACTTATTTACTTCATTTCTTTAAGTTTTTATAAAAAACCTAAGCTAATTTTATTAGACCTTTTTACTTAAACGTTAATCACTACACTTTCTAAATATAACTTTTCATTTCCAAATCCACTTTCTATATATGGAAAGTTTACTACCAACTTCCATATTTTGACCACATTATTCCTTTCCAATAACACACACTTCCTATAAACGCTTAATTCTTAAAACCAAGAATTGACGTAGCAATGCATGCAACACGTCTTTCATTTCCATTATCACCGCACATGAACAAATGGAATACTTAACACCAACTCATATGCATATAAAATAAGAGAATCATTTACCTCTAAAATGACATCATGCACATACGAAAACCCCTTCAATCTACATAATGAACACATAGCACACAAGAAACATACAAAATGAACACTTAGCCATTTCTAAAGGTATAAACTAACCTGCTTAAATTACGGTTGTCACAGTATCCCCTCCTTTAGTGGAAATCTCATCCCGAGATTTAACTAGTTGGTTCAATAGCACGATTCAAACAATAACAAGGATTACTTAACTTCATATATCTTTTTCTCTCGTTCCCCCGCCTCCCCAAAGAGAATTCCGGGACCACGCTTTGAATTCCAACGAACTTTCACAAGTGGTATTCTACGACGTTTCAAACTCTTAATCTCACGATCCATAATTTTTACAGGTTCCTCAACAAAATGTAAAGTCTTGTCGATTTTGATTTCATTCAACGGCACATGCAAATTAGAATTCCCCAAACACTTCTTCAAATTTGACACATGAAAGGTGTCATGTACGCTATTTAACTCCTCAGGTAACCTCAACCTATACGCTACAAGGCCAATCCTTTCAAGGATCTCAAACGGTCCTACATATCTTGGTGCTAACTTACCCTTCTTTCCAAAACGCACTACGCCCTTCCAAGGCGACACCTTTAACAATACACGATCTCCCACCTCAGACTCTAACGGCTTACGCCTAAAATCAACATAGCTCTTTTGATGATCTCTCGCCGCTTTGAGCTTTTCCTTAATCAATACCACCTTATATGTCGTCTCTAGTACTAACTCAGGTCCAATCAAGCTACTTTCTCTAATCTCTGCCCATAGAACAGGCGACCTACATTTCCTACCATACAAAGCTTCAAACGGAGCACACCGAATGCTTAATTGATAACTACCACCAAAATCGATAACACATGCCCTCATTATATCCTCCAAAGTCTGAATCATACGTTCCCTTTGTCCATCCGCTTGAGGATGCTAAGCAGTACTCAAATCTAATCGCGTCTCTAACACTTTCTGCAGCGTCTGCCAAAACCACGAGGTAAATCATCCATCTCAATCTGAGTTGATCATCACCAGAATTCCATTCCTTGCTATTATCTCATCAATATAAATCCTTGCCAACTTCACATCTTGCAATCTTCTTGTATAGCTAGTAAATAAGCTAACTTGGTCAGTCTATCGACCATCACCCAATTCACATCATACTCACTACTTTGACCTTGGAAATTTAGTGATAAAATCCATGGTGATTCTATCTCATTTTCACTCAAGTATCTCAGGCTGTTACAGCAAGCCAAAAGTCTTTGACATTGCAGCCTTCACCCCTTAAACAAATCCGACAATTGCTAACATAGGTAGCTATATCCTTTTCTACATGTGGCTACCAATACATGTCTCCAAGGTTATAGTACGTCTTATCCGCTCCCGGATGTACCAAGTACCTTGATGCATGGGCCTCAACCATTACACTTCCTACCAATAGAACCCAAATTCGATCCATAAAGTACAAACTCTCGTCTCCTTTTCTTTCCATCTGTTGCTCTAAACCATGTAGCCTTTCTGCGAGTATGTTCTCTTGCTTGAAACGCCTCACTTTGGACTGCCAATATCATTTTCCAATTACTCGTCAAATTCACTCTCCTCCTTTCTTCTACTCAACGCATCACCCACTTACATTCGCTATATGATAATCGGGTGGTATCACCAAATCATTCTTCAAGTAGAAAGTCTCTTCTTGTTCTACGCTCCACTCATACTTTTGATTCCTCTCAGTTAAGGAAGTAAGGGGGTTCAACAATCTAAAAAAAATTCGCGATGAACGTCGGTAGTAACCCGCTAATCCTAAGAATAATCATCCAAATCATCACCGCCTCACTCTTACTTGGGTCTACGTGAATACATTATGGTTGACCACGTGACCAAGAAAACGCACTTCTTCCAACCAAAGCTCACACTTAGAAAACTTAGCATACAACTTCTCCTTCCTTAGTGACTCCAACACTAACTTCAAATGAACTTCATGTTCCTCCTTCGACTTTGAGTAGGCCACAATGTCATCAATGAATACGATGACAAACCTACCTAAGTATGGTTTGCAACCCGGTTCATTAAGTCCATGAAAACCGCTGGTCATTGGTTAACCCAAAAGGCATAACCGTAGACTCAAAATGTTTGTATCTTGTTCGAAATGCGGTATTTGGAATGGCATCCTCATGCCCTCGTAGCTGATGATAACCTGACTTAAAATCTATCTTTAAGAAAGGACACACTCTTCGTAACTGATCAAACAAGTCCTCAATCCTAAGGAGTGGATAACGGTTTTTAATAGTTAGTGTGTTCAACTCCCTAAAATCAATACACATGCGAAAAGAACCATCCTTCTTCTTAACAAATAACACCCGTGCTCCCCACGGTGAATGACTAGGTCGTATGAAACCCTTGTCTTGCAACTCTCAAAGTTGTTCAGGGGACGAATTCTTTTGGCATTTCCGAGGGTGCTAGAGATAGATGGAGACTTCGCGACTCATGAGGCGTCGCTCCATGAACAAATCTCTATGCGAACTCAAACTTGTCGTCGTGGTGGCATGATATAAATCTTCGAAAACACATCAATAAAATCTCGTACAACGGAAATAACACTCAATTGGTTCAATCTACCTTTGTGTTCATTAGGTTTCACGCCACCTTGAGTACGTTCACCATGAACCTGAACTAACTCCCATCACCTTCCAACGGTATCGCTAACCACCTCTCATGACATCATCACAAACTTCCTCTTGGAACAACCAGTCCATTCCCACAATTACATCAAAGCTTCCACGACTTACGGTATCAACGAACTCCAAGGGTTACGAACAATCAAATAGGATAACAAACGAATATCGAGCCAAAGGCTAGAATGCATATAGGAGATTCTACATATGCAATTAGATGTAGATCAAATGACATAATAATACTTTGAAAGAAAGGATACGTATATGCACCGGCCGAGTGAAAGCTGCAAACTAAAGAAAATCAACAGGCGTACACGATAAAAGAAACACATAAAAAAAATCATACGAAGGACATAAATCTTATACCAATTAGTCGACTTTACTACGAAAGACCAAATTAAATATTGTTTTTATAAAAATATAATTTAAATTAAGAAAGTCACTTTAAGTAAAAATCATTTTAAATAATAAAGAAATTGTCTTAAATGTAATATTTGTAAAATTCAGTGTCTAGGTTGTCAACAAAATCTAGAGATGGTTATCTAATAGTGTATTAGTACCTTACCACATGAATCAACATTAACAACCTTCTTTTTATAATAAAATAAAAGAGTTATTAAACCACATCATCAATTTTCCATATCCTATTGCATATGTAATGTAAAACATATTGCTAATTACAAAGATCATTTTAAAACATAGTATTCCCAAACACTAACAGCAAAACTTCAAAAGCTGCTGTATATAATTCGACATCAATTATAAAATAGTTCCTTAAAAACCAAAGGACAATATAATACCAAAAGGGAATGTAAAACACCGTATAAACCCCTAACACAAATTCTATTGTTTTGATAAAACAAAGAAAAATACTAGGCACCCATATACACAAAATAAAATCAAAACAACCCTCGTACAAGAAAACTCATGCAAGACGTTAAGTACCCAAAAGAAAACGTAAGGTCTTATCCAAAATAATAATCAACAGAGCAAACCTAAAAGCATCGATACTAACACGTCGCCAACGGGTTACGAGAATCAAGGGATATACAAAGAAAGGAGTAATGAATCAACACTAATATGTTAGAACTATTATGTGCTAAAAAACATTTAGATACTCATGACGAAAAAAACAATGCAACGAAAGAACTAAACGAAAACGCGCGCTATATCCGACAAGAGCAAATCCGAACAAACAATCGAGCAACGAGCAACCACAATAATAATAATAATACTAGATATCCGCAAATACTAGATAGAAGAGAAACTTACTATCTATACAACTCAACTCAACATATCCTCCAATTAGGATGAGAGAAAAATTCTCTACCCATACCACCATCTTTATCATGAATACATATATCAAAAAGGAAAACATATTACACTACCACCTTACTACCAAACACAAATAAATGTAATCATGGTTACAAGTCTACGTGTGTGATGCCTTTATAATTATGTTGGCCACCATAATTATAAGTGCCAAAATCTTCACACGTGAAATTACTTTCAAAATTACCCATTTCATCATAATTTTCAAATATAAGCAAACAATATACCACATTGCACATCTTAAGCCACTCCAGACTTAACACATAAAGGATGCCCATCAATACCTAACTCACTTATATCAAATAAAATCGAAATGACATAAAGGAACAAATCCTCGCAAACAACTCCCAAAATACGAACTATCCAAAAGAAAGAATCAATACCAACAGACGGATGTAAGGACAGATAAACTTATGCTGGGCCTACAAGCTTGGGTTTGACTTATCCTCCGCAAGAATCACCCTACTCCGCGGTTCTAGCCCAACTTACCCATCGACAAAACGATCAACTATCCTATCTCCTTCGGTTCCACAAGAGGCTCCTCTTATGGATCCTTATAACGCTTAAGTCCAGCTGGGAAAACGGGTCGCCAACAAGACTTCTTACGGGTGAGGGAAAAACATAGCTAAAATAATAAGAAAGTAATACATATCATATCAGATAATGGTAGGCAAAATAACTAAAATGACAACTTAGCAAAATACAAGATATATAAGCTATGCAAAAATAGAGGGGAAGCATAGCAGTTATAGCATCAAACACTTAAGCCATAAATGCATCTACATGAAGGACCCCTAGGTTATAGTCTAGGGTCAACCACCTACTTCTCTATAACCAAAGGCTTTGATACCAATCTGTCACACCCGGCCAATGCGGAAACGTGAGGCGTAACGAGAATGGTTATCATCACAACACAATGGTGTCTACTATAGAGAAATCTAAATGAAGGAAATAATCAAATGGACCACTGATTTGTGTCAGGAGACAATACTAGCATCAACAGAATGTAAAGGCAAGATAAAGGAGTCTTGCATTACTAAAGTAATGTCGTACTCAAAACAACATAATCCAAATACTAACAATCTCCAACAAACTAGTATCAAGCAAAACATATTGTCATAATGAAAGACAAAAAAGTACAACTCCACAAGCAAAGCTTAGGGTCTCTCTAGCCACTCTTCCTAACATCCTTCTTATCATCACGATACTCACCTGAAAATGATGCTTAAAAACATCAACATAAAGTTGGTGAGAGTCATAGGTTTAAGACACAATAATCAAATCCAATTGTAAATCACTGTGATAATAAAGAAAACAATGCAGGACAATAAATGAACTATCATACAGGCTAACATGCAAATCCAATCAATCACACAAATATCCAGCAAACGACCCCGAGATGTCTCATATCGCACCAAGGTCCCTGTGGTTACCCCCTTAGCCCAGGCCATGGATACTCTCAAAGTTACCTTCCTGCCCGCTATAAACCACAATAACCAACTCACTAAATAAGGGCCATAGTATAAACCCGCAGGTGATGGCCCCCCTGACTTAGTTTCGCAAATTCACAATCCCATCACAAAACATTGTAGCCCACAACATAAACAATAGTCACGTATAGGGGTCCATGTCATCTATGAAAACACATTATCAACAATAAGGTTATAAAAAAAAAAAATCCAAAATATTTCCGGAAAAAAAACACTTTGCATCCAATTCCACCCCATAAATCATAAGAAAAAGGGCTAGGAACTTACACAATGCTCAAAGGAGGGGACGCAGCTTCCAAATTTTGACCGGCAACTATACAAAAAATAAACACGTTTACACTCGACCAAGCTAAAAGCTCAAGTCCATGTAACGACACATCTGATGGATGTATAAGGGTTTTAGATTAACCATCACGGTCACCCCACACCATGCCCAACTTTAACCATCTCATATAACAATCTTTACACTAGTTTACTAAAATAAATCAAAATAGCAAGAATTTTAGAGTCTCTTTACATGCAAATCCCCTATACTTAAGACCGTTTATAATTAAATGACCAAAAATCACCCATGTTCGCTTTATGTAGTAAAGATAACTAACCTTTGTGATTCCAAAGTATACTTACATGTGAAGCTGACCCCTCAAATTAACATATCAATCTTTAAAACTGTCCTAAATACGAATTTGATTGCACACCAAAATATATCACTCTAACTACCATACTTAGACATGCAATCAGAAGCTCTTCTTTTAGGGTTTCTTTATATACTTATGGAACTTAACTACTGTAGAAGGGATAAGCTTAATTCCACTTTTAAGTATTGGTTTTACCCTCCCAAACATGACCTAATTTTGACCCGTATTTACTGTTTTGACTACTTTTAGTGTAAAAATCATTAGACAACCTTCCCGCCAGATGTTATGGAAAATAGACTCTCTGAGCTACATCATAGGCACCAGAATCACATCAATTCATGCTTCTAACCTCTATATATTCACGAAACAAATCAGCCCTAAATTCTGCTAAACCTAAATCAACTTCTAATGCATTCTAAACCTAACCGAACACACCATCATACTTATAATTCATCCCTAATCATTATTAACTAGTTTAATTATATTAATTTACAGATTTTATAAAACCCTAATTATCCATCTTAATAATTGTTACATGATTTAATGATAACTAATTAACAAAAGCTTAATTAAAACATACCTAAACCTTGATTCTTGAACAACAAATCACCTAGCTTGATCTTGAATAAATTAAATCTTTTTTTCTTTCTCTTGAATTCGACTGGTGTATAAAAAATAAAGGATATGTGTTTGTATTTATAGTGTGGGGAAAAGGATCTAGATAATTACCATATTAAAATCCTAATTATACTAAAATTAGTTTTTCCCTTAATTAGAGTCCTACTAGGATTGAGATTTATTCTTTTTTTTCTAAAATTCTTATTTACTATTCATGTATATAAAAATATTTTTTAATCTTTTATTAGCTAATTAATTACCTTCAATACCTTAAGTTTTTATAAAAACCTAAGCTAATTTGGTAAACCATTTTGCTTATAAACTACTTTCTAAAAATAACTTTTCATTTCCAAATTCACTTTCTATATATGGAAAGTTTACTACCAACTTCCATATTTCAACCACATTATTCCTTTCCCATATCACACACTTCCTATAAACACTTAATCTTTAAAACCAAGTATTGACGTAGCAATGCATACACACGTCTTTCATATCCATTATCACCACACGTGAACGAATGGAATACTTAACACCAAACTCAAACACACTCAAAATAAGATGCCCATACACCTCAAAAAGATATCAAGCACATAATTAACTCACTTAGCCCACATAAATTCACATAGCACAACACTCACACACATAAAAATGAACTCTTAGCCATTTTTAAAGGTTTAAACTAACTTGCTCAAATCACGGTTGTCACAGTCTAGATCTTTACCTAAGGAATTATAACGTTATTTGTTGATCCTAGGTCACCTGCTAGTCCAACTTGTTCACTAAACCAGAGGCAAAGACAGGTCAATATTTGTAATCCTATTACTTTAGATATATATTGCAATATGGAGAGCTATCTCGGCATCTAGTCCACTTGGTGTGTTTCCTAGATTTAGTTGAATGATAGGTCGCATACTTAAGTGCATAATCGAGTATAAATTGATAAACATAAAGCAACACACAACTTATAAGATGCAATTGAGATAAACATAAACCAAACGTTAAATTATCATAAACATGGCTAATAACTAAAGGTATTAGCCAATAACCATTGTAACGAAGACAAATGTCATAGACGAACGATTAAGGTAAACTAACCAAGTTAATGAATAATACCAAAAACCGAACGCGTCTTTAGAGTATAAGAATTTATAAGTGTTTTCCTATGGATTGAAGGGCGTTGCGAGACCTTCGTAGATTCTCTTTTCTTCTAAAAATTAAATATGGTGGTTATAGCCTTTCTCTCAGTCTTCGTATAAAAATTGCACACTAAATTCGTATTTAGGGCTCTTTATAGCCTCTGGAATTAAGTCGATACGCCGTATTGGAAGTAGTCAATACGGCGTATTGGGGTTTTTTTGGAGTGGGGACCACGATAAATATCTTCCAAAATCTTCCATTAACCGATAGTAGATACGGCGTATAGGTCTTCATGGATACGGCATATTGGTCTTTATCTCTTCGTGGTTGCTTGTGAAGTTCAGGCGCAGATACGTCGTATCTTCCTTGATGGATACGGCGTATTAGACGTCAGAACAACAAATTCTTGATTTCTTCGTTGAAGTTCCAAAATGCGCGCCTTTTAGTTAAACTTCACCAATTGCTCAATATTTACTACAAATAAAAAATATAAGCGATTAAGTACCAAACACTTCCATGCATTTAATTACGAGGTCTATAAGGTTATGTCGTAAATATCTTAGAATAATAGGTTAAATGCCCCCGATATTGCTATTGTCTAGGTAGAAAAGCCCATTTGCTTGAGGACAAGTAAATCCCAAGTGTAGGGGTATTTGATGAGGTGTCATTTTATATACTTTTCGGGGTCATTTAACCCCCTAAATCATGTAAATATGCCCAAATTATGTACTTAATCGTTCTTTTTTGTGTTTTTAGCACTTGAATGGCTTTTGGAAGAAATACACATGACTTGGGCTCAATTGTAGAAGAAACGGAAAAGATTACAACTCTACACCAAATCTCTTAAAGAAAACTACTACATTGCATGGAGACGGCGTAACATTTTATTGTGACGGTGTCAGAGCTTACAAAGGACGGCGTCAGGATTCTTATGACGGCGTTAGGATCTAACCGACTTAAAGAATCCCTAGAAGATTTGGCGAGGCGACGACGACAGGATTATAACAAGACGTCGTCGCGCCTGTTTTCCTATATATACAAACTCGTTTTTAGGGTTTTAAGTGTGTAACTTTTGGGAACTCAACCCTATTATTAAAAGTCGATTATAGCAGTTGTTTGGGTCAATTTTAGGGTGTCAAAACCTTCTTGTATCAGCCTTAAACACATGTTTTAATCTAGTTAAGTCTTCTATTTTTTATCATTCAATATGTCTATGTGTTATTTGATTGATTCTTGTTCTTCGCTTCCTTATAATATGCTAGGCTAGATCCATTAGTATTTACTTATGATTGCATGAATCTTAGCTTGTAAATCCTTTTAATATTGCTTTTTGTGATGGATGTACATGTTATGCTCTAGAAAACTAGCTATAACATATTACATTAGCATAGACATCTAGGAAAACGCGAGTGTGTAGAAAGAATACCATCGGTAACAGTCTTCATACTACCTTACCCCTAATATGGTTGATCCCTCTTAAGTATTTTAATGCATGTAATGTACTCTTAGGGGCCTTGTAATAGTCTTCATACTACCTTACATGTGTGTTGTCTTAACGTAATATTACATAGACGGTGTTTTCATGTAATTCATTCATGACTAAGGAAATACGTACACAGATCATCACAAGTGTGACAAGCAATAGAATTAGGAGAAACAAACTAAGGAGTAGTGTATGATTAAGTAAATAAGTTCGTTTACCATATAAGTTTCCACCAAAATTAGTTTAGATTTATTATTAGTTTAATTAGCTTTAAAACCAAACCTCTCAAAACTAGAATTTTACCTGCTTTCTAAAAATATAAAATACAAAAATAATCTTCTCTCAACCTTTTAGACCTCTGTTGTATTATGTTCGAGCTTTCCAACCTATTCCCCTAGAGAACGACAACAACCCCCTGAGTCTTGCTTATAATACACTACAACGGTTAGGTACACTGCCTAGAGAGTTGTAAAACTCTTTGTGAGTCGCAACACCCACATCAGTAACCCCTTCTATAAACTATAAAAACCATAAAACAATGCAATTAACCCTAAAATCAAACCACAAATAATCATAAAACAATTCAGCTAACCCTAAAAATCATCAACTCAACTCATAATTCTTATAAAAAATACCTTGTTCATTTGAAGCTTATTAATCCCCAAAAAATAGTCACCAAAACTAGCGACAACTAAATACCAACCAATATCCTACCACCGAAACCATCACCATCAAACAAACCCTAATGCCTCAGCTCCGAAACCCATTAAGATCCAACATAACAAAACCCAAATTCGAATACCCAAATTATCATTAAAAAAATTAAAAACTGTAAAATGAGGAGCAGAAAGTGAGTAGATTCATTAATCGACCTAAGTGATCTTTCTAGATTCTTTGAGGCGATGAGGGGAGAGAGAAGAATAATGGGGGAGATCTTGGCGGTGTTGGAAGTTTTGTATGTGGGAGAGATCTTTGAGGTGGATGGCATATTTGATAACACGTGTTCTCTCAAAGCTAACACGATGTATAGAGAACGGATACTAACTGGGTTGGACTATTAGGAACGGGTTTTAGGTGGGTTTGGAGCGGGTTTTAGGTGGGTTAGGAGCGTTTTGGGTCAGATTGTAAGTCTTTTATAATATAAGTGAGGTGGGTGGATCAGGTCGGGTAGGGTATGGATCAGGTACACCAGCGGGTTCGGGCCGGTGTTTCTGCTTTTTGTATAGTTTTATAATGTACTTGTAATACAACAGTATTTAATACAAACTATAGGCATATAATATAACATACTACGTAATGAATACTTTAAATGCAATGTATTTATTGTTTATAGAGGCGGCTCAACCTTCTTGGAGGCCTAAAATGAAGCTTTAAAACAAGGTTTTTTTATCAAAGTTATTTGCCGAAAAATTGCTTACATATAATATAATTTTTTAACTTTGTTATGCGAAATCTTTTACTAGTTTTCATTCTATAAATGCCATTAAAAATAATCTCGTGACACTAATTTCGATCTTAAATAACTTTTAATTAACTTTTGTTTTTAAAAACTTATTTCCGCCAAAGCAACTGTGACCGAAACGGTTAACATTAACTTATACACCATATAAGCATTACGGAAAAGTTTATGTTTCTAATATAGTTAAGTATATCAATTGGTGTAACATTTTCACATATATAACTCTTAGTTCTAAAATAAATCTAGGTCGACAACTATCTTTAAGCTTATTATGATCAAGCTATTTTAAATTTTCAACGATAAATAGTAACCTAAAGATACCTTTATACAATCTAAATTGGTCAAATTTACTTTCAAGTGATAAAATAGTTTGATCTACATATCGGTTCAAAAAGTCTCTTCGTCGGTTTATATAGTTTCATTATCATCATACTTTCTATCTCTACAATCAGCTCGTTTTTCTTTCAAATATTCATTCTACATTTGTTTATTTCACATTTTCTTTAACGGCACTTATAGCAACCTTAAAAGAAACTTTTGATTGAAGAATGATACAAGAGGAGATGAGAGGAAACTAGAGAGTGAATATATGTTTTTGGGTGTGAAAGATTAAGCGTCAATTCATTAATTTTGGGTGTGAAAGATTAAGCGTTAATTCATTAATGCAAATGGTTAAACGGTTATTGATAACATGGTTTAATTAATCTTTGCTTAGTTTTCATGTAAAAAGGGCCTTTTATATACTTAATATATTTTCTCCTAGAGTTATATAACTCGTAGGCTTGAAAAATGAAAAGCAAAAAAGGCAAAATTTTTTGATTATTTAACATTTTCAGCTAATAGAGAATTGCATAATTAAATCTCTAAAGATGACAGGAATATAACAAGTGTCTGACTTTATATATTGATAATGTCTTAAAAAATTTGGGGTCTTTAGAATTAAGGGCCTAAAGCCATAGCTTTACTTGCTTTACATTTGAGCCACCACCGATTGTTTACAAAGTATACATAAAACTCAAAATAAATATAAGTGTTACATTGTGTATCAATTTTACTTTACGTGTTTTTCGGTATTTTATTTTAGTTCCATAATATATATTTAACGATTTGATAAACTATTGTTACAGTATAAACAAGTTTTAGAATTCATGCATGTACGGGGTTTGAGCACATATCAGATAGTATAACGGGTAATAATGTTATAGTAACTTTGTTTTAAAGTTAAGTATTGTGACAACTAATAAATTCATGATTTTGTAATGTATAAGATTTTTCTATAAAATTATATTAAAATTTTAATACTTATATATATAATACAAGTGCACGCACGAGTTTTTAATGTTTTCATTATGTGTTATTATCGATTAATATTTATTACAGATTCTTGTTGCATGAATGATTTGATTTGTTTAACTAACATAATATTTAGTATGCAAATTATGCAACTTCCAAAATGTTTACAAAATACCCCTATCCCCCAATGATTGGATGTACTTCTAAAGTATATGTGTGTAAGATTTTATCAGGTTTTACAACCCTCCTAGGCAGTGTACCTCACTGTTGTAGTGTAGTATAGGCAAAACTCGAGGGGTTATTATCGTTCTCTAGGGGAATAGTTTGGGTAGACTCGAATTGTATGTTCACTAAGGTCTAAAGGTTGAGAGAATAGTATTTTTGTATTTTTATATTTTATGAAAGCAAGTAAAATCTCTGGTTTGAAGGAGGTTTTGATTAAACTAATTAGCTACTCCTAATTCTATTCTAATTGCAAGAAAAGTAAATGTAATGGAAAACTTTTATGGTTAAACAAATGTGTTCACCTAATCATGCACTACTATTTAGTTGTTGTCTCTTGTTTTATTACCCGTCGCCCTCGTAATGGAATGTGTAAGTATTTAAATAATTAAACACCTAACTCAAAATCCACCCAAATAGCAAGGTAGTATGAAGACTATTGCGTGGGTATCATATAACCTAGCCGCGTTTCCCTAGACGTCTTCGCTATGCAATTAAGAAGCTAGTTTTTTTAAAGCCAAACGCACACATCATTAAAAGAAGCAATAATAGAAGATAAACATCTATGTTTCATGCAATCATAAGCAAACACAAATTAAATTTAGCCAAACATGTTTATTGAAAGCAAAGAACAATTAATCAAACAATACATAGACATATTGAAAGATTAAAGAGACAAAGAAACTTCACTTCAATAAAACATGGAGTAATGATAAGTACAATAGGGTTAGAAACCCTAAAAATAATCTAAGAACTACTGCTATTAAGTATAAAATCGTTCCCCAAAGTTTTCCACACTTAAACCTAGAAAATAAGGGCTATATATATAGGAAAATAATTATGACGTCGTCGCTTGTTAATCGTGATGTCGTCAACACGTAGAATCTTCTTTGGGCTTCTCTGAGTCGGCTACTTTGACGACGTCAATAAAAGTCTTGACATCGTCCCTTAAATACTTTGACGTGTGATGACGTCTCCGGGCTGTAAACCAATTCTTCATTGATTTTCGTGTAGAGTTGTAATCTTGTCCGTTTCTTCCCAAATTGAGTCCAAGTCACGTGTATTTCCTCCAAATGCCTCCCAAATGCTAAAATCATAAAAAGAAACGATAAAGCACGATAAATGAGGATATTTGCATGATTTCGAGGGTTAAATGACCCCGAAAAGTGTATAAAATGACACCTCATCAGGTTTGCGTTTAGAAAAAAACTATTTCAAGCATAAAAAGTGTTTTTATATATTAAGATAAAATTTCAGTTGTTTTTTTATAATATATATATATATATATATATATATATATATATATATATATATATATATATATATTAAGGATCAAATAAGAAGTTTTCTTAAAATAAAAAGGATAAGAAGTAACTATAACCACATATCCGAGATGCACCGACTTAAATTAAACGCATCTCTTTAATCTTAGATGCATTATAACGCATCATAATGTGTTTTCTACCTTTTAATTAGATGCATATACGTATATTAAATGCATTTCATTTTTTCTCTTGTTTTTTGTTCCTCTGCATGTGTCAAAATCATGAAAATCAATTTGCACCATCTACGCATCAAATTAACGTTCGAAACTCAAAATGATGCATCTATATAAATAAAAATGCATCTAATGCAAGTCGTTGCATCTCAAATGTGTGGTTTTAGTCACTTCTCACCACTTCTTATTTTAATTTACTTCTCACTGGATCCCTACTCTCTCTCTCTCTCTCTCTCTCTCTATATATATATATATATATATATATATATATATATATATATATATATATATAATTTTAGAATGACAAATTAGTTGTTAATGATTCGAGCTTACAGTAACATCCAATTAGGCAGTATGCAAGACTCGAACCTTCGCCTTAGGGGATAAACCTTACTCCTTTTCTGCTCCTGAAGGAAAATCCCCACAGTGAGGCTTGAACCCGAGACATCTCGCATGTGGTAACAACCTTCCCAAGGTTACCCTTGGTGGCCATCTAAGCTAGCCCAAATGGTTATATATTTAAATGAATTCGGTTTTCGGTTCAGATTGTCAAACCCATGTCCAACCCGAAAACCGAATTTGTGGTTCGGTTCGGTTTTGGCAAATTCGGTTTGGTTATTCGTTAAGGTTTGGTTGTTTTTAGTTCGGTTTTGGAGAAAAAAACACTGTCACCTTAGCATTTACCTTATAATACCAATATAACATAAACACACTCTCTAATATATTTTTTATAACACACAACAAAAATTACCCCACTTACTCACAAAAAAGAAAAAAAATAGAAAACGGTGGTAATGGTGTTGGCGATTGCACACATAACGCCGCTATGGCGCCATGGGCGGTGCTGTTTGGCAGTGACATAGATGGCGAATTTCGCCTATGGCGTGCCAAAATGGCACTGCACCGTGCACTCTTATAAAGTAGTAAAGCTTTTAAAAAAAGAATTACATTATTTCAGAGCAATTTTGCCAAAACAATTTTATAGAAAAGAGTTTTGGACCAACCGGGTTACTTATTTTGATATACGATAAAATCAAGTAATGTGATTTACCAATAAATGTTCAAATTGAAGCTCAATTTGATCAAACTATTAAATTTTTGTGTAATTTTTAAGATGTATTAAAAACACATGTGTCAATTTTGTAAACAAAACTTTAAAAAAGAGTGAGTAATTAATAAAACTTTTGTTGTTAAATTTTAAATAAAGTAGACTTATCGATTTTCATGTTTTTTAATAACTTTATAAATTTAACAAATGCTCCTATACCTTTATAATTTATAAAAAAAATACAACTATTTTGTTGTTATTTATATATATTACTATTAGTATATGTAACTAATTTATTTTCACGAAATTGTAAATATAGAAAGAAAAACACTAATTATTGTGACATGTAAATGAATGCACGAGATTATACATATATGAATGACTTATGTTATTCCTCTTTATGAGATTAAGTAAAGATATCTGATTTTTTTTCTTTTTTAACTATCTGTATTCAATAACGGCTTATGTTATTTCACTTTATAAGTTTAACCAACACACATGTTTAAAAATCCGCTTAAATTATTATTACCATGAATATAATCACCAAAATGATGGCACGATCTCACACGTTACTGCGAGATAAAAATAAATACATTAGATTTTACATATAACAACGACACATATTTTTCAAGATCATTGTGTACTACTAAACACACATAATATTTAGAATATGATATAAATAGTTAAATTTAGACAAGATTAACTAAACATTATGTTAGTTAAACAATGTCATATCTTTCGTGCACAAAGTTACTAAAATATTATTACTCTGCTCAAACCCCGTACATGCATGAATTCTAAAACTTGATTATACTATAACAATAGTTTATCAAATCGTTAAATATATATTATGGAATTAAAATAAAATACCAAAAAACATGTAAAAGTAAAATTGATACACAATGTATCACTTATATTTATTTTGAGTTTTGTGTATATTTTTGTAAACAATAAATACGTTGCATTTAAAGTATTTATTATGTTATACGAGGCTTGGCGACACCCGTGCGTTGCACCGGGCTGGGTCTGTGGAAAAATTTTGATTGTTACACTCTTGTTGCAATTCTTATAGTTTCAACTTCATATGAAATGCATACTATTATACTATTCCTAAAGCACACTGAACACTCACCCAATCGTGAAAGTGGAGTGGGATCAATCAACTCGCATACCTTGAATCTAGCCTGCAATCCTTTCGCACTTCTCTTAAGAGATATCAAGCAAGCCCGCCACTTCTATTATAGGGAATCGAACTCTATAGCGCCACTTCTTTTTCTTTTCACTTCTTTTCTATCACTTATGCCTTTTCTCAACTTTAGTGTGAAACCTGCCTAAGGAAAGAAACTTGAGGTAAGAACATAGATAATAAAAAGGATGTACTAAAGTTACGCAAAAGTTGTATTTTTGATTCTCTTACCTTTTCAAAGCTACAAATTGTTCTTTGGTCATGTATGAATTACAAATGTCGCTAGGTAGAGCGCGTAGCTTTTGACCACGTGGTCGTGGGTTCGAGTCTCACGGATGGCGTTGATTTTGCTTTCTTTTTTAGAGTTAGCTATTTTTTAGTTCCCTCTTTAAAACTAATTAGGACAAATTATGGGTTTTGTAATAATGTCTCACAGTTGTTGTATTCCATCGTTAGGTTGATGTTGGTAAATGAAGCATTCACATTTTATACTTTGGTCATTTATTGGTCCTGGATTAGATAGAAATATATAAGTTGATTGCTTTTGCTCCTACGTTTAGGAAATGAAAAAAAATCCATAGCAACAATCAAAGTAACCATCACATGGACTTTTTGTTTTCCCTTTAAAAAGTTAAAGAAATTAAGTAGTCGTTAGGAGTAAGAATGTGTACCAACTCGTATACTTTATCTTCAAAAAGTAGTCTTTAGGAGCAGTCTTTAGTGACTCCACTAAATAAGGGCAAAATAGTCAATTAAATGAACAAATGCTCATCTTTGAATGTAGTGGTAGTCCAAATGCCCAATGTAGCAAAATTCTGATGCATTGCATGACAACATGCATGAAAGCCAAAAGCAGATGTTGTTGTTATACACAAAGAAGGCAAGATATGCCATTGCTGCCCCTTTTAAGTTTTATGATTATAATCGTTGAGGTTACGTGCTTCCATCGACTTTAGCCATGATCCCAAGATTCCTCTTTGAAGATCAAACTC
This sequence comes from Tanacetum coccineum, assembly GCA_026074375.1. Taxonomy (NCBI): domain Eukaryota; kingdom Viridiplantae; phylum Streptophyta; class Magnoliopsida; order Asterales; family Asteraceae; genus Tanacetum; species Tanacetum coccineum. The sequence continues at coordinate 24,280 of BQNB010018736.1, read as the reverse complement.
TAATAACTTCTCTTGCTTGCTGTTAATCAGTCAATCAGTATATAATCTATCAAGTAGAAAAGATAAGAAAGAACATTATGTGCCATCATCATCATGTGAATAGAGTATGAAAGTGTAACTGAGGTATATAAGAAATAATATATTGTTTGTTTTCAATCACACTTTCATACCTCAGTTAATATATCCTATTCTTTTTTGGATCCGTTACTATCTGCAATAGTATGATATATTACCTCTTCAATTGTTTTATAGCACCAATGTTCCAATCTAAACAACCTCCCCTTAATGTGTTTTCCAGAAAGTGTCGTACCTTCGTCTCAGCAAAACACTGCAAGCATAGAATATAAATTATAGAAACTAAGCTTATCGATTACCAATCTACAAAGACCATCTTAAAGAAGCAGCGTATCGTTCAACGCTACTAAAAGATATCAGACTTTGAAGACCTCATATTGTCAACACGATGCCTACAAAACAATAAGGTTGTCATGTAGCAAATGTTGTGCGGTTCAACGAAAGCAAGCAATAAGATTGAAAACAAACAATATATTCAGAGTCTAGAGATTGAGGAACAAGCATTGAACAATTTGTCTAAAGATGTTCCTAATTTCACAAAAATTGACCTCTTTGTTCTCTTTGATTGTCTCTTCAACACAAAAAAAATGGCTTGAACCAAGTAGACATGTTTATGAAGGTGCTATCAGTGTTGACATTAAAAATCGCTTCATCTATATTTGATATGCTGTATCCTTCATTGTTGAGTTGTAGAAAGTTAGAATCCGCCTTAATATGTTTTTGAGGGTGCTTTACAATTTTATCAGATTACAATGAAAAAAATGTATAGTGAAAAAAAACCCTCTATTATTAAAGTAAAAGTGCAGAGTGATCAGCATCCTAAGGTCTGATGTAGGTTGAGATCATTTGTGGCTTATGTAGGGTGCAAAAGGAGTTTATCCATCCTATTAGGTCGAGTGGCGATTTTAGAGTTGTGGAAATATGACGCTTTGGTAGGTTTTAGTTTTTCAGGTTGCTTTAGGTATGAATAATTCAAGGGATACATAATATCGGTCAGATGTAAAACAAATTGGTCATTCGGATGTTGTCTTTAACGCGTGAAGACTTGCTTTATATGGTTGTCTCATACTCTTTTGTCAAGCATTCATAAATCATAATAATTCATACATTATTCTTTCACACTCTAACCTGTTTTGCAATAAATGTTAGGACCACTTCGGCTAACCATAGTCTAGCAATCATAATTAGGGGGTGTTTGGCTAAGCATATGTGTTTCAATAAGCACAAATAATGAATATTAGTAAATGACATTCACAAAAACATAACTTGCAGAATATTACTAACTGATTACAAAAGGTGATCATATAAGTAATTTGCGCATATTATTCTCACCTTCATTTAAGAGGTGACGTACCCTTCATAGATGTACTTGCGATGGACATCAGCATCAAGGCTGCTAGTGCCCCTGCTGAATCCAAGAAACCTCTTTTCAGTGTGATGGAAGTCAAGACTACCATCCAAAACTCCCTATATAATTCAAATTATAAAACCGCTCAAGTTATATGAAGTTAATATGTATGAAAATCATCAAATGTAAAACAAAATGTACCTTAAGGGTAACAAACACATGGTTTCAAGTGGTAGAACTAAATCTTTTACAATCTTCAATTTTGTGAGCTTCTGAGCTTTGCTTTTTTCTTTTCGAACTTAGACGGTTTATAGTTCTCCTAATGAGCTTTTCGGAAGAGCCTCATAAAGTATACAAAGGGTTGACTATCTGCACAGTCAAAAAACACTTTCATCAGTAGATGTGATAGCCTCTGTCACAGGCTTGGAACGCTTTTTCCTAAATTTAAACTTACTATTGTCCACATTTACAATCAATCTTTGATGGTCCAGATATGATACCCTTGGTGATAGCACTGACACTTTTGCCTTCATTTTTGCATTTTAAATTTTTTATAAGAAAACATGCATCCTTATATATAACATAATTGATATCAATAATTCAAAAAACATATACAATTGAATAAAAATGTAGCATACTTGTAGAGAATTGACATTGCGTTCCAACTCCGATATGTATTGCAATTTCCTCACTCGTGATTGTTGAGCAGACCGGTTGTTGATTCGCCAAAATTCTGTTGCAAAGGATACATATTATATTTCTAATAACGAATGTTGAACACGATATTTCAAAGTGTTTCTAGATGTAATACGTTGTCGTGTTACCTGAGTATGGAACCATAATCAATTAAAAGTAGTCTAAGGTCAACCTTGGTGGCACCATCTCCAGTCTCTAATGTGAAATGAGATATAAATGGGGAAAAGCCATAATTAATCAAGAACCTCAAACCTCAAATTTTGATCATATTAACATGAAAGTAATACCAATACAAAGCAGCAAATCAAAATCATCAAACAGCTCCTAAAGCTAAAGAAACTAATTCGAACAAAATGCACCAATATCAACATAAACATTAATGTGGCGCCGCAAAAACAAAGATCAAAATATATATGCACCGTTTACACTTATCCTAGATAAGTAAGTTAACACATCATTTATAAATCAAAACACAAAACCCCCAAATATGAGAAAACCCTATTTAAACATTCAATTTTTATATATGTATACCTTTTTTGTGTTTATGAATTTTGTTTACCGAAGTAAGATGGGGAATACTCTGATTCCAAACCTTCTTCCTCATCATGCTGATCCGATCATCCTCAACTATTTTTCTAGTTCTACACGAATCAACAACATCTGGCACATGGCTGCAAAAAAATAGAAAAAGAAAAAAGAATACCGAATCAATTTTCATAGTCCAGTAAAAATTATACGATTTTTTCATCTTTTGCTATTTTGATCCCTAAATTGATTTTTTGTGTTTGTTTTTTTGGTGATATGAGAGGTGAAAGATGAGGTATGATGAATACGTTTGGTATTCACATTAAATGAAAAAGAGCTCTTCCTATTCTGTAACTGACAATAGACCGGTGCATTCATGGTTTTTCAACTGGTGGGTTGAATTTAACAGCACAAACATCCGCATTCATTAGGAATAATGGTGGAGCAAACCTACAAAACGCAGTTTAGGAATAGAGAAATTAATTGCGGGATCATTAATACTGCCCATTCAAATCCCCCAACTCAATCTTATATAGTATAAGATTATACGCCCATAGTTTGTATTAAATATTATTGTATTACATCACATTACATCATTTGGTGTATTATATGTATTATTTTAATTATTTATAAGATTAATTAACTTTATCACTATTTCGTTATTACTCATTATTGTATGATTTTCTATATTATTATTAATGATGTTGTTATTATTATTATATACCAAACAAAGCAAGAAATTACAAATAATTTGGTCTCACATGCGACTTATATATATGTTTCGAAATTTGGGTAAAATACGAATATGTTTAAGAAGATAAAAACAAGTTTTACACAATACTCATATGACACTAATAACATTGTTGGTACTTTTCAAAATTCATAATTCTTATTACAAATGAATCAAAGAATTACAAGTAATAGTTGCGAGACACTATTACATTTAATGACAAATGAAGCTCACCTAGACATGAATAAAAGCTTGCTAGCTTAGCTTATGATTAAAGGAGATGAAGATTCTATCACTATAATACATTTGTATTATTTTTTTGTGTTTAAAAAACATCTAACTATCTCTCTATCAATTTTTCTTATATAAGTGGTGATACGATGGTAACATGTGAGGTATTCAATAAGTGTCATGTATTTAATGGAGAGATACACTTTTGTATTAAAAGCTTGGTAGCTTAGCTTATGATTCAAGGAGATGAAGATTCTATCACTATAATACATTTGTATTAAATGTTTTTTTTCTTATATTAAGATAAACTTTACTTTAAGAAACAATATTGACAATTGTTTCTACCTTTATACCAACTCCTCGTACTCGTTTGATTTTCTTTTAGTTGCTTTTAGAAAGTTCCAGCTCAAAAGTTGACTTCTTTCATTAGTCTTTTTTAATATACGGAGTAATTTCTAAGACCATGCATTTATAAACCATCAAACAACCCCTAGCTCACTCCATCCTAACAAGCTAAAAATGGCTAATATGGCTAACAAAGTTTTGCTTAAATTCGCCACATCTATGTTATTATTATGTGCTTTGCTATTCACATCCACGTGTTCATGTCAATCAGTCCCGGGGATTTACATGCTCGGAGACTCTTTGGTGGACGTGGGAAACAACAATCATCTCCCTCTTTCTGTTGCCAAGGCTAATTTCCCTCACAACGGTATCGATTTTCCAACTGGAAAAGCCACTGGCCGGTTCAGTAACGGAAAAAATGCTGCTGATTTTCTTGGTACATTCTGATCATTATATATATGCGTACACATGTAATGGTGCATAAAAATTTAGACGAGTAGTCGAGTATAGAAGAATATTATAGTAATAAATAGCAATTTCTTTTAGGAGATGATTCCAACCTTTTAATTATAGTTTTTGAAAGGATTTGGTTTAGTACTTAAATTGGATAAAGTTGATAACCATGTAGGAGCAAGAAAACTAGTAACCGTTCATTTATTAAAGTACGTTGTTATTCAATGAAATTCCTAATTAGGTTGATTTCAACAGCTGAAAAGGTGGGATTACCAACGGGCCCACCGTATCTATCACTACTGTCGAAAGAGCAAGATTTGGGCGACGCTCCTATAACCGGAGTCAATTTTGCTTCTGGAGGTTCTGGGATCGTTAGAGACACCCCGGTAAGAATAAAAATAATCGTTATTTTTAATAAATGTAACAGTTTCATTAGTTCATCAATTTGACATCTGATTACTAATGTTATAAATGCAGAAACAATCAATTTCATTGACACAACAAGTAGAGCACTACTCTTTAGTGTATGAGCAACTAGTTCAGAAACTAGGCTCAACGGGTGCTCAAACTCATTTGGCGAAATCCCTATTTATGATTGTGATTGGAAGCAATGACCTGTTCGCCTACTTCAAAAATAACTCTGATGCCTCGAAGATATACACCCCACAACAATATGTTGATCTCATGGCCTCCAACCTTATACAACTTATGAAGGTAAATCGTCCTATATATGTTTGTAAGAATTAAAGCACCGTTCTTGCGAAAATCACATATAGGGATGAATGATTTCGAATTTAACAAGAGTATCCCAAGTGTTCGAATTGCAAATTTAAGTATTTTCTTGACATTTCTGCTAGAAAAATGTTTTAAAGGGAAATATTGTTTTTTTGTATTATGTGTATAATAGTTTGGTTTTGCATATTTGATTGTAGAGGTTGTATGGTATGGGAGCGCGTAAGTTTGTGGTAACTGGAGTCGGAATGATTGGTTGTTGCCCAAGACAAAGGAAGCACAATGCTACAAGTGAGTGCAAGGAGGACACAAATTATTGGTCGACAAAGTACAATGATGGTCTAAAGCCTTTGCTTGAAAACTTGAAGTTAGAGTCACCAGATATCAACTACTCTTATTTTGATATGTATGGTGCCATGGGTGACCTCATTCAAGATCCTCAAAAATATGGTACTAATAACCAGGGACGTACCAGGATTTTTCGTCGAGTGTTGCACAATTTCTTTCGAAGGGTGTTGCATACAATTTTCTTTATCATAAACAATAAAATTAACACTAAAAGTAAATTTTACGCTAAAATGAAGTGACAAAAATATTTTTGGGTGTTGCACATACTAAAAAAGTAACACTTTTTTAAAAAAAAATTACACTTCGTAGCCTCGAATCGGGTGTGGTCCATGCCACACCCGGCTCCCATGTGGGTCCGTCCCTGCTAATAACCTACCGTTTTTTTTATCAAGCGGTTTAAAGTTTTTAAAAGTTTATATCTTGTTATGTGTGATTTTATTAGCTTGTTGATGGAGGACATGATTTTGATGCAGGAATTACGGAGATCAAAGAAGCTTGTTGTGGACTTGGTAACCTCAAAGCCGACTTCCCTTGCACCCCGATTTCAAAATATTGCTCCAATAGAAACGACCATCTCTTTTGGGACTTCTACCATCCAACGGAAATGGTGTCAAATTTAAATATTGATCTTATGTACAACGGACCCAAACAATACACTATACCAATAAATGTAGAACAACTTGCTGAGTTGTGATTCATGAAGTGAAAACATTAAGTTTGTGTTTTTGTCAATAAAGTCTAAAATTGTACTAGTAATTAATAGAGAAATGATATAACCACAAACAAACTTTCACAAAAAGTTTTACAAAATGATTTGTCATGTAACTTGTGGATACATGTAAGAAAGAGAATTCAAAGATAACTTTGAGAAGGCCACTAATTACATGACAAATCATTTTGTAAAACATTTTGTGAAAGTTTGTTTGTGGTTCTAGCATTTCTCTAATTAATATATGAGTAAATTAAATTTTTGGTTTATGTCAAATTGCAGATTTGGTCTTTATCTTTTCGAAATTGCAGTGAATGTTTTTATTTTGAAGATATGGTTGCATGTTTGGTTCCTGACCAAAAGTTAAATGACTAAAATACCTTTCGCCAGGGACCAAACATGCAATTAAAAGGAGGGTATTTTAGTCATTTAACTTTTGGTCAGGAACCAAACATGCAACCATATCTTCAAAATAGCGACCTTCACTGTAATTTTGAAAAGACAGGGATCAAACTTGTAATTTTGCCAAACTACAGGGACCAAAAATGCAATTTACTCTTAACGAGGTTTTGAACCCGCGTTTCACCGCGGAAACGCGAGTTTTTAAATGTGGGAAACAACGAATAAAAAGAGTCGATTTTTTTTTTAAATGTTTGAAAAAAAACCGAATAAAAAAGAGCATGAGGGTTTTTTTTTAATGTTTAGAAAAAAAAGGGAAAAAACGAATAAAAAGAGCGTGGGGGGGGGGGGGGGGCTTTTGAAAATGTTAAAAAAAATGTCGGGCCAAAAAATGTCGGGCCGGGTCAACCCACCGGAAACCGCCAGGACCCGTGGGTTTTCCGGTGGGTCAACCCGGGTTTTAATGGTAAGCATTAATGAGTGCCTTGGGATTCAAATCTTGCTCTTTAATACTATAGCAAGTATGTCTGCCCGCGCTACGCTGCGGGACAGTTAGTGTGCGTCGTTGTGAGTCGTGTGTGTGTATTGCTGTTGTTTCAAGCGTGATTGATATGCCGTGTGTGGTCAGTTTGATGCACAGCGAGTTAAAGCAGAAGTTGAAACTGCTAATTATGATCACCTTGTTAACCATTAGGAGCCAAAAGTTTGAAACTTAGTCTAGTGTATGCAAGTACAGTTTAGGCTGATCATTACAGATACATTATCATGATAATTAGAAAGGATAAGTAGTGGAATATCTTTTCATTTGATCACAGAAGCTGATAAACAAAATGTCATCTGCATCATCACTTGGGTTTTCTTTTTTCATTTGGCAGCTTTGGATAAATAGTTGTATTACTTAATTTTTGGCATTTAATGAGGATATAGTGTCTAATTTGTGGTGAAATGTTGCATTTAACGATTGTGCATTATGATTTATAACTTGGATTACTTAATTTGTTGGTTACATTTAACGACTGTACATTATGCTTTATAACTTGGTTTACTTAAATTACTTAAAACATTAATGACGAAAAAAGTGAAGACAATTTCGAAATTAGTGATTGTGATTAGTTGAATTTTATTATCACAAACAATTATATTCTTTTACTTTTTTTTTGGAACGGCGATTTTATTAGAAACAAAAACTAGCAAGGAGCTAGATTACAAAACAATAATATAGGGGTTTTTGAGCCATTCGTTCCATCCGAACGAGGCTTTAGATCTATACTTACACCAATAAAAAGAACTAGCAATGACATTATCAATAAGCATCGACTTCGAAGGTTTTCTCTCGTCAAATAGGAGCTTGTTTCGATAGATCCAAACGTACCACCAAATGGAATACCAAACTCCTTCGAACATCTTTTTGAGTTTGGAATCCATACGAATTGAAACAAGCCAAGACTTCCATTCTGCATATGAGTTCAAGTTTGCGTGATCCAAATTCCACCAGCTCAAAACCTTATTAGCAATGTCCCGAACCAATCCACACCTAAAGAACAAATGGTCCGTCGATTCAATAGCATTATCACAAATGGGACACGACATATCCTGAATGTCAATACCTCTACGAGAAATGTTGAACCGGGTAGGTAAAGCATCGGTCTTGATTTTCCAGGCAAGAACGTTGATTTTTATCGGGACACACTTTACCCATCTAGTTTCTTCTCCAATATTCGGAAGGCATATCTCATCGATACGTCTACGAGCAGAGGCCACCGAAAATATACCCGTACTCTCCAGATTCCAATTCCATCTGTCAGCCGAAGGCACGATAGTGACAGAACGAACCAATTCTACCAAGCTGTCGAATTGATTTTGCTCGATACCCCCTCTAGGAATTCGACGGAAGGAGCAGACCAAACTCGTGTCGCCTATCTTGGAACTAACAGTAACATCCTTTGAGGATTCAAGCGCGTATAATCTGGGAAAAATGTCTTTAAAAATGCCCCTAGTATGCCAATGATCCAACCAGAATTTGGTGGACTCCCCGTTTCCCATCTTATGAGTCAGATAATCAAAAACGTACATACCTTTTCTTTGGAGAGATCGAACTTCACTCAAAATCGAAAGCCAACATGATTTGCCAGTAGAAGTCCATTCCGAATGAATTTTACCACCCACACCGTGAATAGCCACAATAACTTTAGTCCAAAGAGAGTCTTTTTGCGAGAGAAACTTCCAAACCCACTTAATCATCAAGCCTCTATTTAACGCAAATAAGCTAGACACACCTAGCCCGCCTCGTTTTTTGTCTGTCAAAACATTGTTCCATTTAACCCAAGAAGCCTTTTTACTACCCGGATCATGGCCATTAAAGAAATGACTTCTAATAGACTCCAAGATATGAAGCACCTTTGAAGGAACTTTGAAAATAGACATGTGAAAGACTGGAATAGATCCTAAAACCGATTTCAACAAAGTTAAACGACCACCAATAGATAAAGTTTTGGATTTCCATTTGGAAAGCCGAGACTTCACTTTTTCAACTATCTCTTGCCATGCTTGAACACGTGTCATAGAACCTCCCACTCTAGTCCCAAGATAGTAGAAAGGACACTTAAGAACGAGACATCCTAACTTTGCAGCCGCTTGGATGACCTGAGCACTTTCCACATTAATCCCCATTATCTTACTTTTGTTCAAGTTAATCTTAAGGCCCGAAGCATGAAAAAAGCATTTCAAAACGTGAATCAAAGTGGAGATATTACCGTCACTCCACTCCCCTAAGAAAATAGCATCATCCGCATAGAACATATGCGAAAGACATAAAGATTGATCTAACACAATACCTTTAAACATCCCCGCGTTTACGATCCTTTGAAAAGATAAATGAAGGCTCTCCATCACGAGGATAAAGAGGAAGGGGGATAAAGGATCGCCTTGTTTCAACCCTTTATAGAATTGGAACTCATTCGTAGGACATCCATTGACAAGAATAGAACCCTTAGAAGAAGTTAGGCAACTTTGAATCCAGTTACGCCATTTACACCTGAAACCGAACTCTTTAAGAACATCATCTAAAAAATCCCATCTAATCGAATCGAAGGCCTTTTCAAAATCGACCTTAAAAATTAGAGTTTTCTTCTTCTTTTTGGTACACCACTGGAGAATCTCATTAAGAATAAACGGACCGTCTAACATTTGTCTTTCGGCGATAAATGCAGATTGCACTTCATTAACAATGTCCCCCAAAACATTAACAAGCCTGTTAGACAAAATCTTGGCAATGATCTTGTAGATACTTCCAATGAGGCTAATAGGTCTAAAGTCCTTGACCAAGTTAGCGTCCGGGACTTTTGGGATCAAAGCTATAAATGATGAGTTACAACCAGGAGGAATTTCTCCATGAATGAAGAAATGATTTACAGCCATATAAACATCGTGCTCAATAACAGGCCAAAAATGCCGATAAAAGCCAAAAGAAAACCCGTCAGGGCCCGGGGATTTGTCTGTGCCACAGCCCCAAACAGCCGTTTTAATCTCCTGTTTAGAAACTTCTCGCTCGAGGTCCTGACTTTGATCTTCAGAAATAGTTTTCGGAAATCTCATATCAATATTAGCACGCCTCTCCGAAGGTTTAGCGAATCTATCCTGAAAATGAGAAAGAAATTCTTGTTTGACTAGATGTAGTATTTAAAACTCAACAAGAACACGAATTAACACTAAATTGTTTCACATATGTATCAGGTTGAACTGTTTTCTTATTCCTTTGCTTATTTTTGCAAACTTTGACTTAGAAGCAAGTTTATTCATAGTAATTGAGAGAGAAGTCAAAGAATATGTAGCACGATTACTTTGTGATAAAATCATTTTAAACATTCATGTATCAATTACATTCAGTTTCTTCAAAGTATCTTTTTGTTATGACTTTTGAAGAGATCAAAATTCAAGTTTTTGTTTTCTTTAACTGTGAAGCTGGTTTTTTCAAAATATTTGAAATATTTTGTTGTACCAACTCATTCGAATTAAGAAACTCAACATTCTTTTTTTATTAAATCAAGCATTTTAGATTTAAAGTACTCATTTTCTTGTAACGCTAATGTCAAATATATCTCAAAAGAAATTTTGTCATTCTTGTTTTCTTCAATCTTGTTTTGCAATTTGAGTTTCAAAGAGATACTTTGAGCTTCAAGGTTTTCAAGGTATTTTTCAAACTTTGAAGAACTTTAGACAATTTTTCATTTACATCATCATTTCCTTTTGAAATTAATTTTAAGCTTTCTTTGTGGAAAATATTTTTAATTTCTAAAGAAGAAATTTATTGATCAAAACCGGTGTGACCCATTGGTATTCTATGACTATCAGTTGAGAAAGTCGTCGTTTTTTGCACACAAATCCTTTCAGATTTCCACTTGTGCAAAGCAACAACACGAGAACCACTTTCATAGTACGAAATGGCTCTTAGAAAAGCATTCACATTGCCACTGATTAATAACATGCGCCATATAGTCCCAAAGCATAGCTGTATCATGCGGATCATGAGGTGATTGACCGCATAGTATTGAGGTCAATAGCTCGTCTTCAATAACCAACACCCTAATAAGATAAAAAATCCGAAATAGTGAAGTTTTTTTACAAAAAATGTTTGGGATTCCAAAACACAAGATTTTTCCACCTGAATTGCTCCTACCGATTTTATTCTGAAGATGCTCAAAAGGTCGAATTACCCAACACCGTCCACGAACAATAGAAAAAGAGCTATCTTCTCCATCTTTCGTTTCTTGAATCGCATAGAAAATACACTTATTCTTACAAAGAACTCCCTTTGCCCAATCTTTTTTGCCTTTCTGAGCGAGGCCTATGTATATTATGGGACAAAAAATTCATCGATCGCTACAATCGACGCTCTTGAGATTCAATGATATCGGACAGTATTGGATTAATCACCTCATCCGTTAAGCCCATTGTTTGGCCAACTTTCACCACTTCCTCATAAGACAATAAATGAGCCCCCTGATCTCGGATTGCACTGATTTCTTTTAAAACGACCAAAACTTGCGGATTCATCTACATTTTCTTGAGGTTGGAAATTGTTAAGAATTCCATCGTCTTGTTGAGCTTCTCCTCTTCTAAGTCAATTAACAGAACTTCTTATCCCTGTATCAATCATTGTCGTCTTTTAGGTGTATTAAACCGGTGGGAATTAGGGACTAGAATTTGTACCCTTCCTTATGTTTTTGATTCCTTTGTCTTTTTGTTAGCAAAGGGGTATAGCCCAAAAGGATCCACCGATGAGTCCTTTTTTGAACCACCTTTCTATTTTCAAAAACCTGTATCTGAACTTCGAACGGTGCCTACAATCATTTCAGATTCAAGGTTCTATCATTCCTTCTTCTAATGAATCGTCATCTTTAAGTTATCCTCCTCACATCCAGTTCCTCCACCAGGTCAGGCGGTCATACCAGGGACCTCCTTAGCACGAAATCCATTACACTTTTCCACGTGAAAATCATGATCTTGAAGTTCATAAATATTTGGAGATGGACTTAGTGAACAAACATATTCTTCGTTAATCGGTGGAACTTAACCCTTCCCATCAGAGTCATTAGTGTCGATTAAGTCTCCACCACATGGTGACAATTCGTTTGGAATAGTGTTCAAGTCCTAGTTTCAATGGAACACCTTCAATTTATACCACACAATGCGACTTCAGGAATGACTATCGAAAGAAGCTTGGCGAACTTTCCGAGATCCAAGGAGCTTAAACTCCCACATTATCGTGGATGCCTCTTTCGATTTAACAGACGGAAAATTTCTAAGAGAACCGCCACAATTCCCCTTAAGTAACTTATTCAAGTCACGAAACCTTTCGTTCATAAGAGCGTTCTTGAGATTGGTGTAAGGACGCTCAAATTATTTAATCCTACCCATTAAGGATGAAGATAAGTCTTTGGATGAGCGCACAATCTTCCGGCTCAAGAACAATGCCACAGGTGAGTCATTATGATCAAACGACATTTATGTTTTTTTCCGCATTAACATATGAATTATAACTCCCCTGAATCCCATATTAGGACGAGACCAAATTAGCAACCTTTCTTATGATCTGCCCCTTGACCCTTGGTTCAAAGTAGCTCTTTGTAAATCTTGCCTTATTAGCTGCTGAAGCTTGATTGACCCACCCAAAATTGTGCATAAATTGTTCACAAGCGATCAACATTAAGCACGTTTGATAAACCGAACAAACCAAAAACGTGTACCTTCTTTCTTCCTTTTCCGAGATAAACGAATCAACAACCTGTTCCGTATTGTTTACATGATTGAAAAGCTCTTTGCGAAAAATTTTCCGGAAAATTTGTACATAAATGGAGCATAGAAAATACGATTACGTCGTTCCTCATTTGGATCTACGACTCCCCATTAGAATCTTTGGATTGAAGGGAGATCAAGATAAAAAAAAGGATTGAAAAGAAAAACAGATCACGGTTTTTCAATGACATCGAGATTTTAAGAACGGAAACGGAACGGGGAAGTCTGAATTGATTTAAAGAGGAGAATATCAAATCTAATATACAAAAACCCAAGATGAGAAACCCGCCTTAACACGCTCGATATGAGTTTATCAATCACATGATTAACCAATTTCACGGGGGTATAAACAGGATTCATAACTAAAGGGAAGAAGGATTTAGATTGTTAATTTATGGGTTTGAAGTCTTCTTTGTTAGAAGTGTTCATCAATTAGGGTTTTTGAATTGGGGGTAGAGAGAGAGGTGGTGTTTAGTTGTAGAAACATTTTCATATTTTTCTGTTTTTAAATTCCTAGAGAAAGGAATGTTTTTTTCTTCTCTAGAGAAGAGTCGAGAATTTTGAAAAACCTGGTTTAGATGAGAGTTGTATTTTTTCCTTTTAAAATGGAGAATAGTAAAAGTGATTATTGTTTTCTATTTAAAATTAAGAGAAATGAGAATTTCCTTTTTTTTTAGAAAAAAATTGGAAAAAATGCGAATTTAAAAACAAGTTTTCAGTTTTCTATTCTCAATATAAAATATTTCTGTAAAAAATTGGGATATTTTTCCTCAAACTAAATACACCCTAAGCTACCACTAGCACTACTTTCGTTTTCTCAATTGAGCACTGTGTCTTGTTGGTGTTGTTTATAGCCATAAACCAAACATTCAAGGATTTTCGATTATAGACTTAGAGTGCTTATCCCTGGACTAGCGTATTTCACCCCTCTAAGGATAACTTCTACATCTTCCTATCAATGTTGTCATGTGTCAAGAACGTGACTGGTTAATTTCTTGTTAGATCGAATATCAATTATTGTAAGCTTTCATATCTTATGGATTATTGTAAGTTTGCTGCAAGGAAATTGCGGTTTTTATATCTCTTTTGTGATGAGAGGTACTAAATCATTTAAACCTATTTGAGTCTTTTACGATGGATTGAAAGTCTGTCTATTCGGTTTAGCGTCGCTTGAGGTAAAATTTTTTATTGCATTTGTATATAATTGATTTAAACTAAGGAAATGAGTTGACTTATTACTAACCTTTGTTTTGGTCCTTCAAGTCTTTTGTTCATGACAGAGCTCCAATAGAGCTTCCAGCCTTATTAAGCCATCTCATATACTTTTATACACACGAGATACCTTTCACTCAAAAATGCAGTTTATCTTATCTTGTTCTTTTGATCAGAAACTCCCCGAACTTGGAGAAACTTGAGGTAATAACACAAATCCATCTTATGTCATATTAGTTTTGATCCTTATGCCAAAAATACTTCGATTTTAATAGATTGACAATAGAGAGCTCGATGAAGATGACTCCGATATGGAAGATGAGTTTTGTACGGAAGAGGAATTATACTCTTTTACATAGCTATCCAGATATTTGGCTGGAGCATCTGAACGAAGTACATTTTAGAGGTCTTAAGACTGGGAGAACGAGTTAATTTTTTTGAAACTTATCTTGGCTAAGTAACCTGTGCTAAAGAAGGTGAAGATAACCCTAGACCGCCGTGTGTTTGATGAGGATGAAGAGTTGTAGATTTTACAAATTCTCTTACGCTTCCCACGAGCATCACCAATGGCAAGAATTGTTATTTTACGGATAAAAACTAATTATGATAATAGATGTCGTTTTTTTTACTGCTTAGTGTAATGAACACGTCACAATTTTTCAAGACTTTAGCTTCGTCTCTAGATAGTAGTAGTCTTACCTCTTCGGCTTCAGAACAATTTTATTCACTTTTGTTCGGATTAGCAGGTGTCATCTCTTTTTATATCTATTACTTGTTGTGGGCATTTGTTTTATTAGAATGCAGAAAGAGATACTATAGTTGATAAAGTGTGCATATTTGGTTAAGTTTTGACAGTGATAACGCTATCAGACCAGAACTTTGAAGGCTTCCAACGGCTCGTTGCGATGCGTTTGTCTTTACAAGTATGATGTTGGGTATTTTTGGCCTAGCCGTATGTGACAACCAAAAGATTGTGAGTTGAGTTATTCATTACGAGGTGTGTGCTATAATGTGAGGTCAATGGTTCAAACCTCGGTAGGTGTGCACATTTGAGGTTGGCCGGGGGAAGATCCCGGGATGGTCTCGGGATTAACATGTGAGGCCGCGTACACCCAATCAAAAAGACTGCTTTTTGCGGGTAACTAAATCAGAGAAAACCGCAATACATCCGTTTATATGTTTTCATCTTAGGCCCAAATTATTGTATACCCATATTATCGTGTGTTGGGATTTTTAGGCCCATTAATGTTAAGAAGCCAAATCTATGCTGAACTGCATTTACAGAAACAAAATACTTAAATTACTTGTTACACGTAGCTCAAAACAATGGTTAACCCTAAATCATACTTGCGTCATTCTTTTGTTAAAAACAGGAATTTTCACATACAATTTTATTGCTATGATTTTTCTAAAAATGTGTCAAGAAATTGTTTTTTATTTTTCATAATAGGTTATATTAGTAGATAATTTAGTGAGTCTCTAGTTGACTCTTATGTTTGGTATGATTATAGAATTAGTCAGCATTTAATATTTCTAGCTATATCATTATTATTTTGGGTTTTGGTCTCAAAGTCTATCTCTGTACACTATTTATATCGTTGGTTTTGTGGGAATAAACAAGCAAAAATAATTAACCTTCTATCATGATAATCAGAGCAAAACTGATCCTCTCACCCTAAAATCTCTATTTCTCTCGTCTGATATAAATCTTTTTTTTCCTCACCCTAAATCACCTCTAATCTTACCTCTACTCTTCTTACGTTTCTTCTTCACCTACATAATTATTCTAGCAGCATTTGACTTCTATTTTGGTTTTAGTATCAATTGAATTCAATTGTTATTTGATTGGTGTTACACATTATTTTATTTCAACCAACGTGAATTGGACAGTGTACGATCGGTTTATAGTCATTCTAAAGGGAAGCATTTTTGTTTTACAAAAGTCAACTTTAGAAAGGCTACATTGTTTATATTGTTTCACAATATGTTCACCGGCTGTACTCTGACCCAATAAAAGCATTATAGACTCCGGTCAAGGTATACTCGATCCCGCTCCGGCTATTTATGCATCCCAGCCTACTACTTTACCAGCCCGTTTGTGGGTTTAGGTTATTAGAGTTTTACCACTATAAATAGTGGTCAATAATAAATCATAACTCAAGGGGTTTTTTATCATTCTACATGGTTATCAGAGCAAAACTGATCATCTCTTAACTTCTCTCTAAATAGTCCACCTTCACCCTAAAATCTCTGTATTTCTCTCGTCTGATATAATGTTAATATGTACTCTGGCCCAATACGTGGCTCACAAGACTAATGTTGCTCAATAGTTTACACCAAAAATGCATTACAGATTGCCGCATCCCGGTCAAGGTATACTCGGTCCCGCTCCGGGTATTTATTCATCCCAGCCTACTATTCTACCAAGTGCGTTTAGCATTATGCCGCCGCAAGACCCGACTTGGCACATGGATACAGGTGCCTCTTCTCATTTAAATTTTAATGCAAGTAATTTAAGTACCATTTTTGATAAACACATATTTCCATCTGTTCACGTTGGTGATGGCAAGTCTATTCTCATCACCAACACCGGCCATAGCATTATTCCTTCTCATCATCGCCCACTTCATCTTCATAATATTCTTGTAATCCCCAATATAATTAAAAAACTCATTTCTGTTCGTCAGTTCACTGGGACAATAATTGTACTATTGAATTTGACGCATTTGGTTTTTCTGTAAAAGATTACTTGACTCGTCATATTCTCCTTCGATGTAATAGTTCGGGCGATCTCTATCCAGTTACCAAGCCGTCAACTTCTCCTATTGCTTTTCTCTCGACAAGTGCTTCCACGTGGCATCAACGCCTTGAACATCCGGGTGATCAAGTGCTATGTTCGCTTGTCTCTAGTCGTTTTATTTCATGTAATAAAGAAAAGACTTCACATATTTGTCATGCTTACCAACTTAACAAACATGTGAAGCTTCCCTTTCATAGTTCAGATTTTATTGTTGAACATCGTTTTGATATTATTCATTCTGATTTATGGACATCTCCCATTATTAGTTCTAGTGGTTTTAAATACTATGTCTTATTCCTTGATCATTTCTCTCATTATCTATGGATATACCCTCTTCGTTTTGTAGAATGATAAAAAACCCCTTGAGTTATGATTTATTATTGACCACTATTTATAGTGGTAAAACCCTAATACCCTAAACCCACAAACGGGCTTGGGCCTATTTATTCACTAATACTCCCCCGCAGTCCGAGCGGCGAAATCGCAAAAGCTCGGACTGGAGTAGTAAACTAGAAAAGAAAAGAAAAAAAAAGACAAAACATTAAAAGAAATAATAGCGATGAAGACATCCGACAACAAGCGTCTTCAAACAATCTTCAAACTTGAAGTCATGAACTGATAAACATGGATAAACCAATATAACTGAAGCACGAACAACAACATATAATTGTGTGGATTTGTGACCTTAGCACAAATCACCAACACAAATAACGATTGTGTGGATTTGTGACCTTAGCACAAATCACCAACACAACAAACAAATAATAAAACTTAAAAAAAAACATAATAGCTGCTGCACCACGGTCTTGTTGATCAAGAAACAGATCTTCAGATCCGACACAAGTAAAAAAGATCACGATAATATTGGAAAGATGGCTGGTGACGATGACGTCATGCTTTTATTTGAGGGCTTATGATGATGACGATGGCGGCTAGGTTTTTTTTTTTGATTTAGGGTTTGATGGGGATCCCTCCGAATCATCGACGAGTTGTCGATGACCGGAGGACAACTATTTTGTGAAGAAGGTTAGTGTTTTTGAGCGAAAGATACGTGATTAGAGTTTAGGATCTTAATGGTTGATACCATGTTAGACAATGATAAAACCCCTTTTCGGTATGATTTATTACTGACCACTATTTATAGTGGTAAAACCCTAATACCCTAAACCCACAAACGGGTTTGGGCCTATTTATTCACTAATAGTTTTGTTCAAAATTTTGAGAGAATCTTTGGTTTTGAGGTATTATCAGAGATCTTGTTTTGTCGAGCCATCCGAGAAAAGAGGGCTATATTGTTAGAGATATGGATATCTCAAAATGTATTTTCTCTATAGCTAGTATTAATTTTGTATGGTTTGAGGTATGCACTAAAAAGTTCAGACATGTCTGATCTTTTTCTTAACTTGATGTAATTGTTGGTAATTAATAAAATGTTCATCTTTCACCAAAATAATAATAATTATTATTTTGTTAAGATGATAGAGTTGTGTTTTTCCGTATTATGTATTTTGCAACAGATAAAATTGACATGATTTATAACAAATGTTGATAACATTGAAGATAATAAACACATATAGGTGGAAGAGGCGATTCGTTCTTTGTTAAGGATAGTAGATTTAGGTCGAAATCTAAAGTGTCGAGATGCCGTAAACTCAAATGAGCACCAAAACTTTTATGTTAAAGTTGTTTATATGAAATTTGGTAGATTTTAAACCAATCAAGTTAAATATACCGAATAGTTTAGGCAGGTTCAGTGAAGGTTACCACACTTAGAAATTTGCACATAGTTATGACATTCACATGTTTCTTCCATTGGCATCTTGCATATTTTCTCAATATAGGATCTCGTAAGTATCAATAATGTGATGCACATTGTTGGTTAATGGAAGCAAAGACTATGAGAGTTTATAGCTAGGCACATCTCCAACATAAAGCCTTAATGTAAAATTGCTATACAAACATCTACCTACAAAGAATTTGCTATTCTTGTTAGGTTGTTGTTTTGTAATTCTAAAGATGTGATGCTCTAAAACATAAGAGACAGCAAACGCAACCACGTCACGAGATCTTAGTCTAGATCTTATTACTAGACTATCGACATGATTCGATTTGAAGGTACAACACTTGTATATCATCTATCTATTATATATAAAGATTGGGTCCTCCTCATTAAATTGAAGGCTTCAAAAGGAATACCTCATGCTTTCATAGTTGTACAAATCCAAATGAGAAAATGGTCTGCTCTATGCTTAAATGTTGTAACCCAAGCTTCAGAAATTATATATGATGTATGTGGAGGTATTCATAATTGTTCTTGAGGAAGATCAAGTGTCTCCAACATTTATTGGGGAATGTTAATGGTTTAGAATCATGGAGTTACAAAAGAAGCCCAAGAAAACATGCACACCATAAAACAAGGAAATACACATAATTGATTGTTAGTCATACTATAAATGAATAAAATTATTAAATTATAATATATAAGTTAAATAATTTATTCAATGTATCGCTTAATTAATAATCGTAACTAGCTTTAAATGAGATCTTAACTTGAGAAACAAAAATCAAAACTCCTAATACTAACTCTTAAACTCATTTAAATTGAAGCCTTTACTTTAATGATGCAACCAAGGAAGAGAACATTTCTACATCAATAGGATTGTTTTGATCGAACTTGACTTTGTTATACATATTTAGAATAATCATCAATCATATGAGATGTGTAACGAAAAAAGGCTTAAAACATGAACGCTGGCATGATCATCTGAGATGTGTGAGCATTGCCGATTGGTTGGTACCGCAAACAATATGAATACTTTTAGATACTTGGTAGTTGGTCCTACAACAAAGATTAGTGTACTAAACAAATAGTAACCCTTATGGTTTTATTTTAAACATATGACATAAGCCTTATGGTTTAAGTGTAGTCTAACGTATCTAAAAAACTAAGAACCATGCAATGTCAATAACTCTTGCCCCATTTAGTTTGCTACCAACAAAGATGGTAAATACATGAACACGTCAGATATCATATTTTAAAAAGCTTATAAGTTATAACTATCAAAAATCTTTGATCTCATCATTCAGAGTACACATAGTATTTTGTAAAAAATCGTAAATAGTTAAAAGGTGAGGGTCCGTTTTGTATATTTTTTTTTATTTTGGCCAGATTTTAGGCTATTTTTTGGTTTTTTTTGGGCTAATTTTTTCCCAGATATTTTCTTTTTTTGTACGATTCGGGAATTTTTTTTTGCGTTGGGACGGTTTAATTTTTTCCCGAATATTTTCTTTTTTTTTGGACGGTTTTCGATATCTTTTTTATTTTTGGGCCGATGAATGTTAAAAAAATTGTATGAACAATAAAAACTTGACAGTGTATTTTTGTTTAATTATATTTACGGAATTTTCTGTGTAAAAAAATCGTAAAATAGTTAAAAAAAGTTGAGGGGCCGTTTTGTATTTTATTGATTTTTTACTTGGGCCAGATTTCAGGCTAATTTTGGGCTAGTTTTTTTTTTACTTTGGGCCACATATTATATGTCGAATTTTAGGCTAGTTTTGTCGAAAAATGGTATATTAGTAATAATTTTTTATATACTTATGTGTTTGGATTAGGCCTCATGTTTAAAGTGTTTTTTTTTTTTGCTATATGGGTTTTTTTTTAATATAATGGGTTGTACGTTTGTGACCATATCGATTATTTTAAAGTTATTAGGTATCGAAGATGTTTCCGCGGGTATTTTTTTATCTGAATAAATCAGAACTTTTGTAATATTTTTTTTCCTCCTACTTTGTGCATACAAATTTAAAAAAAAAACAAAAACAAATAATTTTTAAAAAAAACCAAAATCAGGCTGACGCAAAATTGGAGCCCGTTACTGTAGCAATGTGGTCCATTGTCAAAACGACATTGAATTTGCACTCAATGTGTAATACAAGCAAAAGAACCCGCGCGTTGCGACGGGGCTAATTTTTTCCCGAATAATTTTTTTTTACGTTTCGGGGGATTTTTTTGGGCGATGCGTTATGGCGGGGCTAATTTTTAATATTTTCTTTTTTTGTATGATTCGGGAAAAACTTTAGCGTTGGGACTGGCATAATTATTCCCAATATTTTCTTTTTTTAGGGCGGTATTTTGTAAAATTTTTTTAACGCGGGAATTTATGTGTAAGAAAATCGTAAAAAATAGTTAAAAGGTGAGGGTCCGATTTCTATTTTATTTTTTTTTTTTTTTTTTTTTTATTTTTTTAGGAGTTTATTTTTTTTCTTTTAGGGGTGGTGGGTTTATTTTTTTTTTTTTTTTTATTGTTTTTTTTTTTTTTTTTTTTTATTTTTTTACTTTTTTTTTTTTTTTTTTTTTTTTTGTTTTTTTTTTTTTTTATTTTTATATTTTTTTATTTTAAGAGAATTTTTAGTTTTTTTTTTTTTTATTTATTTACTTTGGGCCAGATTTTAGGCTATTTTTAGAATTTTTTTTTGGCTGGGGAATTTGTTTTTACGTTGGGACGGGTTAATTGTTTCCCGAATATTTTCTTTTTTTGGGACAGTTCGATATCTTTTTTTTGGGCCGATGAAAATGTAAAAAAGTTGTGAACGAATAAAAACTTGACGTGTTTTTTTTTTGTTAAATTTTTTACGGGATTTTTTTTTGTACGAAAATCGAAAATAGTTAAAAGTTTGAGGGAACACGTCTTTATTTTTTAACTTTGGGCCACATAGTTTGTCGACAAATGTGTTATATTAGTAAATAAATTTTTTTATTATGGCTTATGTGTTGGGCCTCATGTTTAAAAGTTTTTTTTTTTTTGGCTATATGGGTTTTTTTTTTAAATAATAGGGATGTACGTTTTGACCCATAATACGGTTATTTTAAAGTTATTAAGTTATCAGAAGATGTTCCGCGGTAATTTTTTTTATCTAAATAAATCGGAACTTTTGTAATATTTTTTTTTAATTCCTACTTTGTGCATACAAATTAAAAAAAAAAAAAAAAAAAAAAAACCAAAAACGGGCTGGCCCAAAATGGGGGAGCCCGTTACTGTAGCAATAGTCAAAACGGCACCGTTTTCTTCAGTGAATGTGTATATTTATAATATAGTCTGCTTCTTCATTTTATAGTTTAGGCACATTCGTAATTCGAATCGTGTTTAAGCATATACTAGCATACAAGTGTTGTTTGATTTTTGGTTCAAG